>JAQJVL010002140.1:0-112500 GCA_035578905.1 Stictocephala bisonia
GGGGAAAATAAACTGAATTTTTTAAATAGAGGTCGTTTTGACAAAAATTTTTAAATTTTTTGATATCACTTACACTTTTAAATATTATTTTTTTTTTTAAATAATATTTTAATAGATTACAATAAAATAAAACCATGGTTACCAGTTTGTTCAGTTTTTAAAAATTTCTGAAAACTTTTTCAAGTGATTTTTTTTCATATTTAGAGTTAAAAAATCGACCGTGATTGAACAGTGTTGACGTGACCCCGACTGAGTCTCACACGATGGATAAGTATAATTTGTATTTATGTTAATAAATGCATTGTTTATTAAGTAATAGAAACCAAACAAAGTAAGTTTTGATCAGTCACCTTCATACAAATTAAAAAACAAAAATTGTTTGATCATAATGACATTGTCATATTGTTTTTGGGGGATTTTGATAAATATTTAAGAAGAGAGATATATATGTGAGACATTATAATGTTATTGAATTAAATTTGCTGATGTTATTTATGACTCACCAAGTCCAGCTAGAAAGAAGCTGGACCCAGTTTGTCTTGTGAATTGATTGATTTTAATTTTGTGATTTCAATTGGAATTTATAGCAGAGCTTGGATGTTACCATAAACAACATCTATACTTATTTCCACGAGAATGTAAACTTGTAGATATTCTTTAATATACAAATGAGAGTAGCACATAAAATAAAACTTAAGATTTATTATAGTTGAATTTAAATGTTATTACATTAATTTTCTCTTTGAAAATTAGAATTAAAATAAACCCAAAACTTTCCCTTAAGCCATTTTTTTACAGTTATATACAAAAGTAAAGTGCTACCATCTATGGAAATATTTCAAAGTAGGGATTCAATATTTGTCACCCTGGTGGCTGTTTGGATAAGATGTTGTAACAAACGCTAAAAGAAGAACAATTATAATGCAAGTTTACGTTTTATGTAAATATTGGTGATATTGAGGGCTTCTCAAGGGATTTATCATCGTTTCTAAATGCTCCTGGGATAACGAGATTTTAGTATACTATTTTTCTTAAATACATAACAAATAAAATGTTTACTGAAGAGATACACGGCAATCAGTTTAGTAACATTAATTACAATCAGTAATTTACATACTTAACATATATAACAATTCAAATTTACATTTTCAAATGCTTTCTCCTAGAATTTTACAATATTCTAATAAGATCTACTGTGTAACTGTTAATATTATAACTTCCTAGTAATAAAGAAAGAAAAGACACAAATATAAACTTTATACATCTATTTTTTTGTAATTGTTACTTTCTGCCATATGAGTTAGCATAGAGAAAGTATTGTGATCGTAAAAAAATCCATTGTTTTACAAGTCTGTCTAAAAATCCATTTTAGAGTCCCCTGAATCCAAAAACGTGGGTTTACGAAAAAAAAAAATATTTTGGTGTCCGTATGTGCAGTTTCACTGGAGACCAAACGATTGGATCAATTTTTATGGAATTTGGTGCGTTAGTATATTTAGCCAATATTTCCAGACCATTTTAAATTTTTTTTAGTTTTTTTATTTTTATGAGCAAAAACATACAAAAATGGATTTTTCTAAAAACGGCTCTAACGATTTTGATTAAGTTTTTCAAGAATTCAAGAATAATTCAATAAAAAAACACATGTCCCTAACTTGACTAGTTTGTAGAGTTATGAATTTATATATATATATAATATATTATATATTTTTTTTTATTGGGAATCAAAATGGTAATTTTTTAACTTTTGATTTTTGTAATGTTTAATATGGGGGAAGGTTTGTGCCAATTCTTTGGAAGCATTTATTGTAACTGTGATTGTAATTTTTTTGTACTGTTATCAACAGAGTAATATAAAAATTTTTAAACCACATATTTATGCTTTATAGGTGAAATACTTCTGTCCTTAAGTTAATAATAGATTTAATTGTCCTATAACATTGATTCATATGTAATATTGTTCTTGTTCCTAGAGGTATATTACTTCCGGTACCTTGGTTTTGTACACTTGGCAAAGTGCCGTATTAATGCCAAGTGAAACCTGCAGCTAGCCTACCTTCCAGATAGACCTACGTGCTTCGTGCATGGAACTATGGATGTCCTGAGCAACATACTCTTCCAGCCTAGGCGTACTCGATCAGTAAACTTAATAGCAAAGAAACATGGAGATGAATATAAAACTACTGAACTTCAACGTGTTTTTTTTTTTCCATTAAAATTAACATATTGTGGTATTTTGGTATTTAGTAGTTATATTTACAAGTTACATATGCCCACTACTCATGTAATGTTTAATGTCCTATGGTTATTCCTAGCTTTAATGGTTTTCTGTTTGTGTGAATCTTTTTTTTACGTGAGTGCAGGAAAAAATGCAAACTTGGCAAATCTTCCGATATTATTTAATCCTCAAGATACAGCTGACATTTTCCCCACACGTTTGGTTTTGGCACAGACAAAAGAAAGTTCTTGTTTTCTTTCCTCTATTGTTTTGGTAACAATGCGTGCCATAAAATTATATAGTACCTAAGACCCCAAAAACCAAAATGGTCCAAATATTTAGTTAAATTTGTTATACAAGGACTATATACATATAAGATATGTACTAAAACAAAATATATGTAAAATAAACGTACTTACATTTGCCCCCGTTTATTGTTGATTATTAATTTAAAAGGCTAATTATTATTTTTTTACTTGTAATGTGAATTGTTACAAAATACATACTTGGGAGAGCATTTCCAAACAAAGTAATAAATAAACAAAAGGGTAAATATTATCATGAGAAAAATTTGTTTAAATCAATAAGTCGTGATAAAGTACTTTATTATAATGAAATAAATTATGTATGTGTTATTTAAAAAAAACATTTCTATTTGTTTTAGAGTAATAAAGTTTTTAGGCAAATAAAATTGCTTGTTCTGCTGCCATCTGAATTATTAGTTTATAATTAAATTTTACGAAGCATATTTTACATTTAAGTTTCAGTTGATACAATCCTGAGCGTTTTCACTTTTTGTCTATTTAATGGCTTTCTTTTGTTTTCATCTAATAATGAGTTAGCGTTTTCACATCTCCTGTCTCTTACACTCATTTATAGAATTGCGGTCTTTTAATGGTCTTTCTGATTAAATATTTGCAACATTTAACATAGCATTTCGTATTTTACAGAGTAGTTCACAGAAATTTCTAAAGGTCTGTATGGCATAGTTAATACGTTTTTTATGTGTCTATTGCTTTTAAAAGAGTTTATAAAATATTAAGAGTACATGAATGAGCTGCGTGGCTTAGAGAAAAGAACCGTTGTGTGGGGGAAAAGAATTCGCTAATTAGCACTCGTGGGATGATGAGAATATGAGTTTGATACACTAATTAATTTAAAATAGCAGAGCTGGAAGGGAAATAAAGCATTAAATGACCGTTTAAAAAGTAATTATCAATTGACCAAAACCTCGTGACTGGAAGAAGTAATAAACACATGCCAATCGCATAGAGCATAGTTTCTCAAAGTGTGGTCCGCGGACCCCCGGGGGTCCGCAAGCATATTTTTAGGAGTCCGCGAAAAATAATTTGAACTTATTTTTTAAGTAGCCTATTTGTACCAATATTGTTTTCGACGGGTGGCTACCCTGAGGCGTGTAGGTCACGTTGTCTGTCATTGGAGCTAACGGGAAGCGGCCTCTGCATCTTATCTGTCCTGTTCCGTCATTCAGTGGACTGCCGATGCTTCGATGCTTGTCGTGATAGTTTGCTTTGCCGTGTTATGTTGTTTAACTTTTAGGTGGTGAATTGTTTTTAGTAAGGAAGTGTTAATTTGCGGCCTGTATCATGATCGTTGGTTAAAGACATCGGTAAAACGTTCAATCGATCAATCAGAAAAAGGAGATTATCCTGAAAGTGAGGTTAGGCCTAGCTGTTCAAATTCAGTAGCTAGTTCAAACTTGCAAGCACTGATTTACGTAAAACTTTTAAGCGCCGCAAATATTGTGAAGAGTATTTAAAACTAGGTTTTGTGCAAGCTAAAGATGAACGAGAAACCACAGTGCGTATATATGTTACGAAATTCTTTCTAATGAAGCCATGAAACCGGCGAAATTACGCAGACACTTGGAAACGAAACATCCAGATCTTGCTGGAAAGTCTTTTGAGTATTTTAAAACCAAACGTCAAGAAATGGAAAAAATGAAAACATCGATGGAAAAAATAGCAACAGGTAGCGCCGCTGAAAAAGCTACGTGCTGCCGCGTTCATACGAAGTAGCGTTACTCATAGCTAAATCTGGGAAACCATACACAATAGCAGAAGAACTAATCTTACCAGCAGCAAAAAAAAATGTGTAATATAATGATAGGAGAGTCAGCTGCTAAGGAAATAAATACAGTTCCTCTTTCAAACGATTCTATAAAACGTCGAATTCTTGACATGTCTGAAAATATTGAGGAGCAGTTTAATTTGTAAGTTAAAATCTACACAAATGTACGCTTTGCAGCTTGACGAAAGTACAGACCTATCAGACAAATCCCACTTATTAGCCTTTGTTAGGTATGAAAATGAAAATTGCCTTTCAGAAGAGCTATTATTTTGCAAAGAGATTCTTCATAACAATGCACATGATGTTTTTGAAGCATTAAACAATTTTATTTTATCAAACGACTTGGACTGGCAGCGTTGTGTTGGTGTGAGTACCGATGGAGCAGCAGCCATGGCTGGCCAAAAGACAGGTCCTCATTGCTCGTGTCAAGAATGTTGCTTCCAAAGTTAAGTGGACTCACTGCTCTATTCATAGGGAGGCATTGGCTGTAAAAACAAATGGCCAGAAGATTTAAAGACAAACATTAAGTGAAGTTGTGAAAGTTGTCAATTATATTAAAGCTCGACCTTTGAACTCTCGCATTTTTACCCAGCTTTGTGGAGAAATTGGAAGTGAGCATGTACAACTCTTACTTCACACTGAAGTTCGCTGGCTGTGTCCCGAGGGGAAATGTCCTTACAGCGTTTTTTTTGAATTGCGTGATGAAATTAGAATATTTTTTCTGGGATGAAAAACATAAAACATTTTCCCTCACAGACAAGTGGTGTGACTTTGCGTGGTTGAGCAAGGTTGCATATCTGGCAGATATCTTCGCAGCAGTTGAACGTTCTAAATATGAAACTTCAAGGATCTGACACTGAATATATTCCGGTGTAGAAGATAAAAGTAGACAGCTATGATAGAAAAACTACATCCTGTGGGTCTGATCGTATGCTTAAAAACTCATACAACTCTTTTACAACGTTGCACAGAATTCTTGACAACATCTGAAGAAGTGATGCCTGCAAATTACAAAATGAACTGTTTGCTGAACATTTGACAGGCCTATGCTCAGAGTCTAAGAAGCTACTTTTCCTCAACCTCCTAATCCTAATGATGATTGGATTAAATATCCCATTCAAGAAGAGGAAGTATTGGTGCACTTATCGATCTTATCTGATTCTGAGCAAGACCAATTGGTGGAACTCTCATTGCAGCAGAGCCTGGGAGATTGTTTATCAAGAAAATAACTTGGCAAGGTTTTGGCTACTTGCACAAGCTGAGGTACCAGAACTTGCCAAAAAGCCCTCGAACATATTGTGCCGTTTTTGTACCACATATTTGTTGTGAACGAACTTTTTCTGAACTGGTGCAACCTAAAGCCAGCAAAAAGAAACAGACTGAAGAACATGTGAAACTGATTTAAGGCTAAAGCTGTCTAAAATAAATCCTAACATTTTAGGGAAAGTCAATAAGCAAAAAGCAGTACCACTTGTTCTCACTAAAGTAAAGGTAAACAAACTGACAACATTTTTAATTTCAATATTTCATTTAAAGTCTGTTGTAACACCGGTATGCTTAGTTTATACTTATTTCATTCATGTTTTTTACATTTACAGTGTTTACTTCAATATAAATAAAATATATGAAAACTAAATTACAAGGTTTAATTTATGTTTTTTCCAGTCCACAGCTTATTAGAATAATATGTTTTTTTATTTTAAGATGGTAAATTTAAAAGAATACTAAAATAGGCTAGTTTTGAGGGGTGTCCGCAATGACCACATAAATATTGAAGTGGTCCTCGAGTACAGGATGTTTGAGAACCCCTGGCATAGAGTGCGGTGCACAATACCACCGCCTGGTGAAGGTGTTGTCTACGTGCACAGGCGCATATTTCCTAAGGTCATTTGTTCTGTCGTTGTGTGTTGGTAGCTGTATTTTCCGGTGCCATACAGCGCTCCCAGCGGCCGCCTCCGGCAACTCACCGCTCCGCGCTTCGGCTCAGATTTCTGTGACCGTGCCGGGGCTTGCGGGACAATATGCGTAGCGTAGCCAATTCGCATTTCAGGTCCGTACGTAGTCTGTTGTGATGTGAGTGGGAATACACACGCCCTATTGGGACACCCGCATTCCCTCAGGTTAAAAAACTTACATTTTCGCTCTTTTTGCCAACAATAGCCGATGCTATTTGCAATAGAAATCTTAGCTTTTTTTTAGGTAATGTTTTTATATCATTTTTCTCTATTATTTAATTTAATATTCTTCTTAATTTTTGCTTTCAATTTTTAACTATTATAGATAATTTAGAACTTTGTTGGAGATAATATATTTATAAATTTGGTTTAGTGAGTACCTAATTTATATAAGTTTGCTAATAAGAAAATAAATATAATGGAATTACTAACATATGCAGACTTCACCAGGGACATGTTTAAAAATATTCCCTTTTGAACGCAAAACGATTACTAACTACCGACAAAAATGGATGCTTTATAACCAAATTTAATATTTCCTGTTAAATGGAACACTCCTCTTCATGATTCAGTCTCTCAAATTTCAGATATAGCATTGATTGAAGTGTCCCTAGGGAGGTACTGCTGGAAGAGAAAATGAATTCACCAGTCCTCATCTTGAAAACCCTTCTGTTCAGTACTTAATCTCTACCAGTCCTATAAACCGAAACAAAAGAACAAATGTAAACGACTAAAAAATATATAAAATTACTAAAAACATTTATAACTCTTAGTCCATAGAACTCTGTAACAAATAAATAAAATTTTGATAATGTACACACAAAGAACCAAAAGACCACAGTGAATGTATGACATTATTCAGGTTCAAACAGAAAAAAAAGAAGAGAAAACATCCAAATAATAAAAATAATTTAAAAAATGGTTCCAAAGAATTTTGGCACAAACTTTCCCCCATATTAAACACAAAAATTATAAACTTTGAAATTACCTAGATTGATTCCCAATATGTTTCTTGCCATAACTAAAAAAACTAGTCGTTAGAGACATGCAGTTTTTACTAAAATATTTTAAATTTTAATTCTCATCTTTCCTAAACATTTGATAAAAATCATTAAAGCCGTTTATTGAGAAAATTCCAATTTTGTATGTTTTTTTGGAATAAAAAATAAAAAAAAACTAAAATTTCAAAAAGTGAAAAATGGTCTGGAAGACATTGACTAAATACACCTACATAACAAATGTCATAAAATATTGATCCATCCGTTCGCTCACACACACACACACACACACACGCACGCACGCATCGCGCGCACACACACACACACACACCAAAATGTTTTTCGAAAAAAAACCTTTTGGGTTCAAGGGTCAGCATCAGCTGATTGTTGAATGTAAAAAATGAACCGTTGCGTCGTACCATTATAATAACACAACGATCAGTAAAACAAACGGTAACGGTAGGCTACTAGTAAAGTTAACCCATAATTAATTGTAATGATTTAATTTGTGAATAAAAGGGACTGTAAACCCTTTTTATTTCTCATTTAAAATAATCTTGCATTATTTTGTTAGTCATATTATAATTAATATTGTAGTTTGACACTTTAAAGCCTATTATTTTGAGGTTATTATATAGTTTCCCGTAATAATGGATTATAAAATAAGGAAAGACGTTCTTCATGTTGGTTCTGAATTTAAACTCAATTAAATCAGGTAGGCAAAGGTAAGTTATTTTCATTATATATTTTTTCTAGCAATTCAAGGCAAAATTCAATATTGATTTAACAAGAGAGGTAGGCAATATATAGCCCAGTCCAGGATGTATATGAGGTCGAGGTATACACGTCATGTAAGCATATAATTCCTGAATTTATGAGTAGCTTAAGTAGATTAAAACGAGGTGAAAATAATATAAAGTGGATTCTTAAAATTTACAGCAGTTTTAACAGTGATAATATTAACTATCAAAACACCACAAAGGTATTGGCCTACCAAGGTCTACAAAAATCCATGACATGTTAAACAAAATATTTTAAGATTAAGAAATAATTTTTCTGCCATATGATTAAAAAGAGTAGGCTCTCCTTTTTTAATCTGACGCTCCGGCCTATTTTTTTATTTAAGTTTTTGATCTGATATTAATTGGTCAATTTTTAGACTTAATATTTTTTAAATGGTTTTAATAATTTGACATAATTCTTGTGTAGGTATTTTTCCACTTTTCAAAACTAAATTGTGTAATTTGGGGCTCAAACTTATAATTTGATATAGTACGTAAAATGGTAAGCCGATGGAATATAGTTCTAGCAAGAAATTTCAAGCTTGAAGTTTGGGAAACAATTGTTCAAGCAATGGCATTTGGAGAAAGTGGCAAAATTTACAGTTGACAAAAGTGTAAGTAGGCATTTTCCAAACACTACCATAAGTTTGATTATAGTTGAAAATAGTCACTTATATTAGTACAGCGGAGTGCTACTATATCCATAACTTTTACCACGAGAAGTAAGACATGCTATCCATAGCAATCACAAGCAAATACTACATATGCCTTTTTTTTTTTATTTCATGGTCAACCTGGGTGGTTATTTTATAATTAGTAAAACCTTTTTTTTTTGTATCCTTTAGTTTATTCAGTTTTATGTTCAAAGTTATTTATAAACCACGTGGTGGCCTCATGGCTTTGGAACTATGGAGGTCAAGGTCCAAAATTCGAATCCCCAATGAGCCAACAGTCAGTACTTTTCACTCGTTGAATAAAGTTCACACACTAAGGCTTATTTAGGACCATATGAACTGTTCAAAGTAAATAAAAATAAAAAATAAAAAATAATGATCATGGGCACAGAATGCAGATATAAGTATCCTAAGACAGAGTTTTCACATTAAATTAAAAATACTTGTTTTGTAACATGAAGGAAAGTACTATTACGGGTGCAAATACTCCTAGTTATTCTACATGTTGTCGTCTTACTAAGAATGATTATTGTACACATCAGTAGCAATGTGTATTTACCGAGATAATGCCTATATAAATTAAATTATCTAATAGTTAATTTTGAGGACAGAGTTTGTTTGTTATTCACGATTGTTTAGTTACTGAAGAAGGTGCCAGAGCGAAAGAAATATTTCACTAACTATCTCTATTTTGGTTTCAGTGTTCTCTACCTATAATTTTATCTAGCTTACCAAGTAGCTGCTTTTTTTCCTTTCACTTTTTACCCAAATTACATATTTATAACATGTGAGCTAGAAGAACTGTGAGGTAGTCCCCAGGACAATAAACACTGCACTATTAAAAATATCAAGTAATTATTGAATTATTATTGATTAAATTTATTAAGACATGATATTTGGCTACTGAAGTGATACAGCAACAAAGTCGGAACTTGTATAGTCCAATGGTTTTGCACACATAAAAAATACTAAATTTAAAATGACTACATATGTTTCCAGTTATATCGTCATACCCCGTATTGTTCCCTCAAAAACTCTGAGAGATGCAGGCAAACCAAATGTTCAAAGAAATCATTGCTAGTGAACTACTCTGCAAAAATCAAGGATTGGGTAATGAGATTTGAATCATTAATCACGGAACCACAAGATCTTCAGTTTACATTGTTTGTTTCACTATTTATCAGATATACAGATTGGTTGTAAAAAATCGCAACATATTCTTCCTAAAATATATAGAAAATAATTAAATTTCCTAGGTGTAAAATATTGTCTAGTACAGATTATTTTTAAATGTTAGGAAATTGCCTCTGTATATACAGGTTGTTTGGGAACTCTTTAGTCAAACTTTAGGATTTAGGTTCTGGACTTGAAAACAAACAAAAAAAGTCATATAAACATATGGTATATCTCACTTTGTTAACCTCTGATATCTCAGGAACCATAATTGGGCCAAATTCAAATTTTTGTGGTTTACATTGGTAAGACTGAAAGCACCAAAACTACCACTATTTTCAATATTTTTCGTTCAAAGCTTGTCCAACATTCATGGTATTACTAGAGTTAACAGAACAGTGACTCCTGCTTGGATATTAATAACAAATTTGTCCCGAATGACCTTTTTTAAATCCAATATTATACATAAGGTACTTCCATTTCTGACCACGAGAACAAATCATGCCGTTCTTTTCCTCCATCATCACAAATAATTGAATCCACTAACTTAAGATTGGAAAAATTAAATGGATTTCTCTAAGTCAATTTTGATTTTTTGAAACGTAAGCTGTTTCCCAAACAGTTTGGAACACAGAAGGTAATAGAAAATTAATGCATTTTTAGGTGCTATGCATACAAGTAGTCGCACATACAATCGTGTATTGATCAGTAACAGAATTACATATCTAAATTGTCCTGTTCAAATAATCGGTGAAAAACTATTTTAAATGGTTAATCAAAACACCAACATTTCCTCAAACGTTTTACTTTAATTTTTAAATTAAGGCTTACTAGGTAAAATCAATCTATTATATGATAACACGCAACAAATAAACACTTCAAGATTTAAGCACATATTCAGTAACAATTTGCATAATTTCGTTCTGTTTTTCATTATTCAGCTATCGCACCCAAACGCGAAAAGAAAGATAATGATAGATAATAACTTAATATTATATCAATAATATTATCAATGGTAATTAGTTTTGTATTTTTTTAATGATTTAGATAGTTCATAATTTTTAATAAACCTTTATTTCATTAAGTTGCACTCAGAACTGCAAATTCTTAACATCTAATAAACGTAATTGCTTATCGAAAGTAAGTAATGAATAAAATCTGCTTTCACTCACTTGATAGAGTGAGTATATTTGTTCAGTTTTTGTTTTACCAGCTAATGGGCCAATACTTCTTATCATGACCTTAATCTTCATTTCTTATACATCTCCATCCTGATAAAAATCACTGGAGTCAACATGTCCTTGATATTTATTTGGCCTTTCTTATTATCTGTGCCAATTTAAAAAAAATGTTAGCTATCGTGAATTTCCTATAAGATAGTTATCTGATTTTTTAAAAGTATAAGCTTAAAAATGTAACACTTTAATTTCAAAAGACTTATGTCATTTTTTGTTAACAATTTTAGAAATTAAATTGAATATTTAATTTTTAAGATTTCGGATAGTTTATCAGATAGCACCCCGCAAGATCCGAACCCCACAAATCGAATTTTTCGGCAAATCCGAACTGACCGGGATGGAAACTTTTTTTAAACAATTAAAATACTGTATTCAGTAAATTTGGAAGTCGCAAAAAACGGGGAATGAAATAACAGACAAAAACGTAAAAACATAATTTTAATTTCCAAAAACACCTTCAACATCGTTAACGATGGTTTATAATTTATACTTGAAGTACAGTTGAAGTACAGTATAAGTACAAGATGAATACAGAATATCAACGTTAGGTTAAAATACAGTATAAAAATATAAAAGATTAAGTGTGTTCTTAAGAACTCTGAACTTTCCTTTCTGACCGCATAGATGAGTGTAGCGACTATAAGCGGCAATGTTAACGCCATCTACGCATAAACATTACGTCAGCTGTAACGCATCAGTTCATTGCTCCCACATATCGTTAGAGCCACAGCCAGGGCTTTAGTGGCATCTGCGTGTGACACTCCATCTGGTTGGGGACATTTCTTTCCTCGCTTTCTTCTCTTCATTAGGGCTTTGAGGTTGAACCAAATTTACGATTCTCCTCATAATTGTATTCTTGGTGGCCATTATCGTCAACCACCAACCCATTCTATTACATCATTTTTTTCCAGCTTCTTCACATCCCTGGAAGTTTTTGAACAACATCTAGGAGGTCTTTTTGTAGCGGAGCTTGAAAAATGCTTGTGTTCTTCAATGTAAATCATGGCACAGCGTCTCCACAACTTTTTAATCAAAGTTAGGACAGTTGTCCCCAGGCTTCAGCCACCCAATACATTACATTTTTTATCGTGATTTCTTTTCCACGATGTGTCTTGTAGTGATGGAACTATTCTTCATCTGATTGAACGTAGGTCCGTACCAAATTGTATTCTATAATAAAGTTCTTATAAACTGCAGGACACCCCTGGTCCATTGGCTGCATTATTGGAGTGACATATGGTGGTAAGTAAACAGCCCTAATTTCTGTTCTTTTTCTGAAGGTTGTGATGAAGCAATTGTCAAGAAAAAGTAGTGCCCTGTTGGGTGAGCCCCACTTCTTCATTGAATTTAGTCCACCGAAGGAAACAAATTGTTTATTCCAAACCACTCCTTAAACAGAGCACTATTCATCCAGGCTTTTTCTGATTTCTATAATTACACAGGCAGAGCATCCATATTAACATCTTTCAAAGCGCGTGGCTTCTTTGAATTGCCAATAACCATCAATGGCAATTTGTTGGTTGCCACCACATTACAACAAGCCATTACTGTTAAACGTTCCTTGTTCATTTTAAAGCCAGGCACACACGCTTCTTCGTTCGATGCTAGACTTTTATTAGGCAGTGACTTAAAATTTAATCCACTTTCGTCTGCATTATATATCTGTTGAGGTGAATAATTGTCTGTGATTGTATTGTGACATTTCAATTTTTGCTGTGCATGGAGTTGTATTACAGTCAAGACTTTGAGGTAAACAGTTGTTATGTGTGAACGATCGTTTTGTAAACAGACGATCAGCTGTTATTTATTTTAACTTAATTTATTCATATGTATGTTTCTAACATTTGTTTTCTGTTCAACAATAAGTTATGTTTTGGGAATAAAAGAGTTCAGTTTTTCAGTTCACACTAACATGTTGTGTTTTTAAATTTTGTGACGAGGATAAGTATTTATTTTGTTTTGTTTTGTTTTTAGGTAGTTGTGTTTAGTTTAACAGTTTTCTTTTGTTTTAAACTCCTGGCTAACCACAGGGAGAACTATTTATTTACATAATTCATGATATAGTGCTAGAACGGAACTTTTACAATCATCAGTACATCTTACACCTGCAGGAAAGTTTCCTTGTTGGAGTCCTGCCATTCTTAGGTCAACAAGGTGGCGCCCTAATCCCTGGCTACTATTGATGAACTTGGAAAAATTTAAATGGGTTATAGCTACTAAAAACTTTTCCCTTATACTTGGCCTGTCTCTTAGAAGAACCCCCACCCCTTCTCCCTGGGCTAGCAAAGTTTTATGCGGACAGGCGTGTCAACTGGCGCACGAACGTGGGGCCTATGCTATAGATTTTGGGAACAAAAGAAGAATTAAGATATACTATCAGATTTTTTTTTTAAAGCATATAGTGTCTTGTGTTTTTATATAAGTGTCTTGTAAAAAGTATATGCAATTTTCTGATTCACTCTGGAACTTGGTGTCAATTATAAACATGAATGTGTATTATCTTCGCAAGCATGAGGTAGAATATGAACTTAAGATCAGAGGTTTAAATACTGATGGTAATGCAAATGAACTTAGAAGGCGATTACAGCAAAGCATGGCTAATAATGAGGAAATTAGTGTAGCTGTGGTCAATTCCTTAGATGTTTCGCAGGAGCTGGAGGAATGTGAGGAAAAGCTTCAAGACTTATCGACTTGTGTTGTTGACTGTGAGGGTAATTTTAATGACAATGAATACCACCGTATAGTTGCTCGCTTTGTTTCATCTTTATTTGCGTATTGGTAGGATTCCAGTTGCTGCAGATGCTGACAACGACCAAGAGAGTGACAAATCGGAGTTACAAGCTAAAACTAAGGAAATAATAGACTCTCTTAAGGCCCAGTTTTCAGGTGGGAAAGGCGATCAGGTGGATACGGCTAAGGTTGTCATTCCTTCTACACATCTGTCTGCACCGTCCACAACTGATTGTGGGAAGGAAGGCGATAGTAATGCTGGTGGCCATGTTTTGCCTGCACTTCGTATTCTTAGTCTTCGTTCAGATGCTAATATGGAACATAATTTACCTGTACAGCGGCTCAGCCTACCTACTGAAATTAGGAAAGGGTCTGCGGTAGTTAACAGCTCAAATTCTGCGCATGTTGAGGAAGTAATGGATCCCAATCCTCTCAGGGAAACTTCTGGTCCTGGTGTCCGTCCTAAGTATGTTCCTGTTTACAAGTGGGGAATCAAGTTTGACAATAATGGATCTAGTGTTGCTGCCTTTTTGGAACGTGTTGAGGAACTGCGCAGAGCTCGCGGAGTTACTCATAGTGAACTTTTTGAATCAGCTGTTGATCTTTTCTCTGGCCCCGCTCTTGTTTGGTACAGAGCTTCTACCAGTAGGATTCACTCATGGACACAGTTATCTAGAGAACTGCGAGAGGTATTTCAGCCCCCTGACTACGACTTCCGACTTCAGCAAGAAATTTTCAACAGAGTCCAAGGAGAACAAGAATCTATTGACCTGTACATGGCAGCTATGGAAGGCTTGTACGGTAGGCTATCTGTCCGGATTCCAGAATCGACTCGTCTGGCCCAGATCTTTAATAATTTGCACCCACAGCTGCAGGACAGACTTGCATTGTTTGAAATTAAGAGTCTAGATGATCTGCGTTTTATGGGACGTCGAGCAGAAGCAGGTCGCTTGCGAACTTCAAGGCCTAGACCTTCTCCCAGGATTGATTCTGCATTGGAACCTGATCTAGCTTACTGGGAACCTCATCGGAATAGAAGAGTGGTCACAGATAGAGTAGCTACCGTGCAACATAAATTCTCTGGTAGCCATTCTGACATCACCTGTTGGAATTGTGGAACAGTTGGTCACCGGTTCAAAGATTGTCATAGGCCCAGGAGGAAATTTTGCTATGGCTGTGGAAAAGATGATACCTTAAAGAGAGACTGTGTTTCTTGCCGGCCAAAAAAACTTGCAGAGCAGGGAATCAGTGAAGTAATTGAAGCTGATTCCCAGAAAACATTCCACTACTAACCAATTAAGTTATTTGATTAAGAACCAAATCAATGATCCTAGGCCGTACTTATCTGTCCGAGTGTTTGGCAAAAAGACTACTGCTTTGTTGGATTCAGGAGCCTCGCATACCATTTTGGGCAAAGATGGGATGTGGATTATTGATACTTACCCTGCTCATCTTCACTTGACTAATGATAAATTTGTAGAAACTGCGGATGCACAGCGTCATGAGGTTAGTGGGTTCGTGGTCTTACCTATCACGTTGAAAGGAAGGACGGAGCATTTGAAGGTTTTGGTGGTGCCAACTTTACATCAGTCCTTGATATTAGGCATTGACTTTTGGGAAGCCATGCATATTGTTGCTGACTTTCACAATAGGGAGTGGCATTTTGCAAATAAACTGCGTACAGCATTTTGTAGCTCTGTTGATGGTATCAGATCAGAGGAGCATCTATCCGTAGACGAAAAGGCTAGGTTGAAGGAAATTGTGGACGGCTTTTTCAAGGACGAACCTAAAGTATTAGGCCGCACTGATCGAGTTCAGCATGTTATCGACACGGGAGATTCCCCAGCAATTAAACAACGGTATTTTCCGGTGTCACCAGCCAGACAAGCGCTTATAGACAAGGAATTGGCTCAAATGTTAGAATTGGGTGTAGTAGAGCCATCTAAGAGTGAATGGTCTTCTCCGATCTTCTTAATCGATAAGCCTGATGGCTCAAAGAGGTTTGTTGTTGATTTTCGCAAGGTTAATGCAGTAAGTAAAAAAGGACGCCTATCCGTTGCCAAAACGTAACCTTCATCCTTGACAGACTTAGGGATGCCAAATTTATCTCCAGTCTGGACATTCGCAGTGCCTACTGGAAAATTCCACTTGAAAAGGATAGCAAGGAAAAAACAGCCTTTACAATTCCCGGAAGAGGGCTGTTTCATTTCGTCACTATGCCCTTTGGACTTTGTGGTGCACCCGCTACATGGCAAAGATTCGTGACAATGTGCTAGGTCCTGACTTAGAGCCATACGTGTTTGTCTATTTGGATGACATAATTGTAGTCACACCCACTTTTCAGAAGCATCTAGATATATTGTCTGAAATATTTAAGTGAGTCCGTGAAGCTAAACTTACCTTGAATCAAGAAAAATGTAAATTTTGTAGAAGTGAGTTAAAATACCTGGGCTATGTAGTTAGTAAAGAGGGTCTACACGTCGACCCAGAGAAGGTGAAGGCCATTGTGGACCTTCCAGTTCCTAAGAATCAGAAGGAAGTCCGCCAAGTGTGTGGAACCGCATCGTGGTATAGGAGATTTATTCCAGATTTTGCCAGCAGAATGTACCCACTCACGTCTCTCCTCAGAAAACGTTCAAAATTTGAGTGGACCCAAGAGGCTGACCAAGCATTTCAGGACATTAAGGCTTGTTTAATCTCTGCTCCAATCTTGACATGCCCTGACTTCACTAAACCTTTCATTATCTCATGCGATGCTTCAGGCTATGGTCTGGGAGCCTTGTTGGAGTCCCTGCCATTCTTAGGTCAACAAGGTGGCGCCCTAATCCCTGGCTACTATTGATGAACTTGGAAAAATTTAAATGGGTTATAGCTACTAAAAACTTTTCCCTTATACTTGGCCTGTCTCTTAGAAGAACCCCACCCCTTCTCCCTGAGCTAGCAAAGTTTTATGCGGACAGGCGTGTCAGTATCTTTGAACTCTAGTCCAAATGCTTGTGCAGCGTTAACGTCTGATGACAACTTTTCGCCTGTAATTGCGAGCTGACGAACACTAGGTCTATTTTTCCAGCGGTTTAGCCAACCATTGCTTGCAACAAATGACGGACTGCCATTCATACGTTCGTTAAGTTGCAAGGCCTTTTCTTAAATCAAAGATCCACTTATAAGCACTCCCTTTTGCCTCTCCTGGCTAAACCATAGGAATACCGCTTCATCAAGACGATCATGAGCCGATACAGAAGAGTTGTGTCGCTTTTGCAATGCTTCTTCACTTGTACTGCCTGAAAACTTTTCAATTTTTGCCCTATTTTTTTTTCCAGTCACTTATAGTGGCCTTACCTACTCCCAATTCCAAAGCTATCTGAGATGCACTTTCTCCTTTGTCTAATCATTTTAAAACGTCAAATTTTTCTTTAATTGTACACGAGCTGTGTTTTCGTTTAGTGGCCATTGTAAAGCTTATATAATCAGTTAAACACTTTTCAGTTGAGGGCACTGTATTGTTTTTTGTTGCAGTGAACTAAAAATAGAAACTGTGAGAAAACAATTTTACGTAGATCATAATACTGTATGGAAAAAATGGTAACTTTAATGTAGGCTATACTGTAGATCCGAACACCAGATCCTGTAGGCCTACAGTAAAATTGTTTTCTCACTTTAAACACTTGACACAAACAGTTGCATAACAATTCACCACAAAGAAATTGATTCCCACTTTTGTAGGCCTATCGAAAAGTAAACAATATATTTTACTACCTACTATACTGTACTAATACAGTACAGTAATGAATAATATTCACTACAGTATTAGTACAGTAGTAAAATATATTGTTATATTATATACAAACTAAACAAACTTCAATGAATTAACGAGACTAACGGCGGAGTATATACGACAACGGCACTGACTACACAAGACGGCTACTGAGCTACAACTGTAGGGAACTGTACGCCAGCGTTGCCAGGTAGAGGGGGAGTAGGTCAATGCCCTGTCGCCACGCCCTCAGCGCCACACATGCACAGACTTAAACTGTCAGTTGACTTTGAACAACTGTGCTAATGTTAGTACAGTAACTCTATACGCTATTTTTCGGATAATCCGAACTTTTCGGAATCCGAACAAGCTGTCCCCCCAATTAGTTCGGATTTGCGGGGTTCTACTGTATAACAATAATTACTGTAGAAATTGCTATAGTCTAATTAATAGTATTGTATAGTAATGTATTATAAATAGGCCTATCTATCTAAGATATTATAAATAATAAAAGATAATACAGGTTAAGTGTTTGTTTATGTATATTTTACTGTACCAAAACTAACTTTTAACTTTCAATTTCAGTTAATTTTCTAATACTTTAACTTTAATCTGTTAGTTTCAATTTATTCTAACTTTTAACTTCAATTAGTTACTTTTTTAGAGTATTAACTTTGGCTGTTTGTTTGTCATTGGGCTATTAATCAATGACACTTTCTGAGGTATAGTCGGCCTTAGTTTGTAACAATGACTACATTCGCTCAAATACACTCATTCGAAATCCATATTCGCCCATATCTTGACGATCTGCGTCTTATGAATAAATAAAAAATAAATAACTTTATTCGGTTTAAAAAAATCATTAACTTTCCCAAGTATGGAATGGCCACTTTGGCCATAATCCATTGAACATGGCCATATCCACTCTTGCACTTGTTCCATCAGTCATTGTAATTCCACTTTATATGTTCCTAATTTGACGATGGACTTTGACTGGTTCACCATTCCTTTCTTCAAAAACAAATTTGATTGGTTAATTGATAGCTTTGAAAACTCAAAATATTATCCTCATAAATAACAAACTCAAAATATTATCCTCATAAATAAAGTACTAACAAACCCCAATAGAATCAGTGCAGGGCTAATAAACTAGGGCATCTAGAATCCATCACAGAGTGCTGACAGTAATCTTAATTGCTCTTGATTTCACAAGGTTACGAAACTGTCCTTAATTTTGGGATGAGTCTCGTATGTCTATTTAATTGTTTGAAACACAGAAAATTATTTTGCCGTATGTCTGCTAGCTGTGTTTGAAATACACTAGTGGCACAGTGCTGTAACCCGGCTACCTGGAGACAAAGTGTTGTGGAGATTGTAGGCGATAGGTTTTATGCTCGGTCCTCCTAATACCACTACGGCATCTCCTAAATGCTTGCAATCGGCATGAATATTAGTAATTAAATTTTAATTTATAGGGTAGAATCTTACAGCTGTAGAAACAAAACTCTGGAGTTGTTTATGCTGTAAGCTGGCATAAGTGAGTATTACGGGGGCCTCACTAAATAACCAAGACATTTTATCAATTTCACCCAAAATTTAGATGTCCTTACTTCACGATAAGATCTCTTGACATTATCAGTAATGATTTTAGCTGATAGATAAAAACTTCTGGGCCAAGTTCAAATTTTTGTTGAATTACCACAAGAGTTGAGTATTGCACTTATGGTAAGCATAAAGGTAACAACCTGCGATATGGGCATTTATGAAGCATCATTGGTAAGACTTACCCAGCTTTATCTTTGATCACTATCCACTTGTGTTTCCTTCAGTCTTCCGGCTGTTCCAAACCACATAGTGGTGATAATTGTTATGCCAAAAACTGTACCAGTCTTTCAATTGAAGACATAATTCAATTTAAAAGCATGAACATTCTTATGATTACATTAAGAAATATATGATATCAGCTTGCCTTAGAAGATAACAAAAACACAATTATACAGACATTTTCAACATCATGAAAATACTGGCTCGCCTGAAGTATTTACACTAACTCAGCCTTTATTGAAACACCATAGGAAGATGTCTGAGAAATATAATATTTCTGTGTTATATATTTGTGTTTGTGAACTTACTTGAAGGCGAGTTTACAAGTATAATTTTAGAATAGTTTTACATCTCTAAAATTATATCTTGTTTACGTGCTATCAAATAAATCCAATCTTAATTTAGTATTATAACTTATATGTATGTGTTATTTTTGTCATACTCCTGGCAATTTATTTTATGTATCCTCAATTTTTAATATAGAGGGATATTACATGTTATTTTTTCTCAGAATAATGAGAAATGTCTACTTGGTAAATTTCAGAGTTATTAAAAGTTGAAAACGCTGGTGAATATTCTCAGGAAAGCTGGCAAATGACTGAAGATGAAAAGTTGGATGCTGTGCCAAAGTTAAAGGAAGAGGGGAATTCCTTATACAAACAGAAGCAATATGAAGCTGCAGCAGAAAAATACGCACAAGCCATTGGTTATCTGGAACAGCTTCTTCTCAGGTGATTCTATGTAGCTGATGTGGTAAAAATGTAAATCATTAAATTTTTATTTACCCTTAAATTTGGAAAAGTTAACCTTTAAGGAGTTTTGTTGTAAATTGTTGTAAAATATAGTTCTGGAACCTCACTAGTGGTTTGGTAGCTGGCTTTGAAAGCCATGCAATTTGAACAAACTTAAAAAAATTTCTATCAAAATTACAAACATTGAACCTTTTTGAAGGATACTAAACATTTTTGTAAATACAGTGGAGTCCCGGTAGTCCAAAATAGTTGGGACCGAACCCATTTCGGATTACCGAATTTTACGGATTAAACGAATTTCCCTAAACCACTCTTATAATAAAAAATAACATAAATGATATGCCTAACATTAAGTACATTAATTCAGTTATTTATGCAATAAGAGCCTATGATGATAAGAAGGGAATAATGAAACTATTAATCAAACACTACATTAATCTGAGACGTACGATAAAACTCTTTTTCAAGACAAAAAGTTAGAGTCACTAGCGGCCAACGCTACTTGATGCCGTTGCATTCAAGTAGTCCTCGTTATCAGCTGATGAAAGTCGTGTGCATATTTCTGGCGTTCTCACGCTACTTCAGACAGCACTGCACCCAATTCCCACTGTTAGTCTCTTATCAAAAGTTCGAACTCGTGTGTTTACATATCTCAGTTTTGTTATAACACAGACAGATGATGCGGCTGTCTTGATCTCGCAATAGGATACGTCTTGATCTACGAGCAACACCCCAACGTGACCCCAGTAGATACCACGTTTTAGAGACGCTGGCATAATTTAGTTTCGAGGGAAAGGAATTCTTTCAAAGCAAAGTAACAATTAAAAAGTTAATTTACAGTTAAGTACATAAAATAATATCGTTTTGTCATTTTTATATTTATAAAGTTGTGGTTCTTACAGAAACTGCATATTTATTTTTTCAAACTCTTTTGCCAATTTCTGTTTTGGATTAAGCAGACTTTCGGATTACCGAAGTTCGGATTATGGGGACTCCACTGTAATTCCAAGATAGCCAAAATGGACTTGTATATTGTACGATTGTTTTATAACGTATTAGGTTTCCCAAAACAAAAAAATATTTTCAGTTTTTTGTCAAAAATTTGTATTGGTAAGATTTAAAATTTTTTGTAAATTTTAATGAAGACGGTAAAATAAATAAAAAATAGGTATTGTGTAGTAAACATTTTCTATGAAGAAAAAGTTAATCTTTTGGCCAAAAACATATTGTTATATTTTAGGTTTAGGCGATAAAACAAAAGTTTCACTGCGGACACAAAAAATTACATTGAAAAATCCAAAAACAAACTAAAAATAAAGAGTATTTGTACTTTTTAATAATTTTGATTACACATAGTTTACAAGAACAAACTTTTTACTACAAGAAAAGATCAATTATATTGAAATAGGTCAAGAATTAAAACATCTATATAATAATAAGCTAGCCAATGCAAAATGTTTAGCCAGAATAACAAAAAATGAATGTGTTGTAAAAAAAAATTATATATATAGAAAAATATTTGGTAATTTTTATTATACTATATCACGATAAAGAATGTTTTTGCAAGTAATTATATATTACATTTGTAAGGATTGAGTGACAAATAACATTTGTACACTAAAGAAAACACCACACAAATAACATGCCGCAATCTATAGCATTATGTAAAGGCGAGAAGGCCTGGTCTTTCCGTCTTCACTGAGACTGAAAGGTGCCATGTGACTTCCGCCAGTGTGAAGCATCAAATTTCTCTCTAATAGTACTAACCTATTCTGTATGTATTGCTCTTTATATCTATTTTATTTTAATATCTCTACTAATGTAAAGTGTAATTATCTTCAGCACTCCCGAGGGGCGCTGAAATCAAGTTGAATGTTCCTCCTTGCAATGGTTTACAAAAATATTTATAGTAAAAAGAAAAATGGAACCACAAAAGTAAAAGTATAACTTATTTAATTGCAAAGAACATTTCATTCTGAATTTATAATAGGTAGTTTGTCTGTTTATGTCTTTTAGATCGTCTGCTTTAATTCATTGACTTTTGGCTATTTTCCTGTTTTCTTATGCTAACGGGATCAGACTTTGTGTTGACGTTTCGACTTTTTCTTCTTGTTATCACTATTTTGCAATAGGAATTTCACAAAAATCTGAAATCTAAAGAAAAAAATCTGCGTCAATTGGTATCAGTAAAATCACGCTATCTTGATTATAAACATAAGTTTTGATCTAAAAACCATCAGCATCCAAAGGAGTGCTGAGCACCGATCAAGGGTTAAATATACAGTATATTCATTTTAGTAAAGAAGTTAATTGCCATGCACCGCAGGTATAGTATGAGAACAGTTGCGTTGTATTGCCTTTTGTTTATTACATTGTATTTTAAATTGTCATTATTGCATATACAATGTTATGTATTTAATCAAAGTGATTTCTAATGCACAGAATGCCATGGTTAGTGTTGTACAGTCTTGAAACAATAGTTAGATAGTAGTCTAAGTATTGAAATTGATTATTATTATCAGTGGTGTAGATAAAAATAATGTTTAGGGAGTCCTCCGGGAGGCATGGGGTATGGAATACCTCCCATCAGAAAGGGTCGTCTTGGGGCACACACCCAGAAATTTTGTAAAAATACCCTTACAAATTGCTATTTTAGCAATCAGGAGAACACGAAAACACCTTATTTCGTTCAATGTGGTATGCAGAGTGCGATGCGTTATGTGATGGACTGTGATTGTAATACAGCTTCTTATAAATCCGCTTAAATTTATGTTCCATGCACACACACGCACACACGTGCGCACGCACACACACACACACACACAATTACACATTTAAAAATGTCTTCAGTGAGCACCATGAATCAGGATGACCAAACACAATCAACCGGATAAAACAAAAAAAATTACACACACACACACACACACACCATACTTAGTATAATAGAATAATGAACTGCTCCATAGATGATACTAAGAATTAAATATTAATATAATTGGACGTTAAATACAAATTTAAATAAGGAGTACCAATTTCAGTTGAATATCTTATTGAGAAGGTTAAAATTTCAAATTCATTTTAAAAATTTTAATTGCAATTGATCACTTAGTTTAAGCATTGATTTTACTATACATAGAAGATGGTTCCATCCAATGTTAAATATTGAGGCACGGAATATGGAAGCGACCGTGCTGCAACCTGTCGTCAATCAAGTTAAAGAGGTCGAAATTGCTTCCAGTTTCAACTGTTCGGTTGCACAACCTGTGAGAAGTAAAGGAAACTAATCACTCCCTCTCATTCCCCAATTCTCTCTCTCGTTCTCTTGAGACGAGCGTCCGGAAGTAATTGTCTACTGTCGCCCCTCCACCTGTCTACTGTCGCTGATTGGCCTTGATAGTGAGTCAAAGTGGGATATTATTCCGTGCTGTGGTTTGCTTGCACGGAAAGGAATCGCGAACTTTTATTTAGGCCTTAGGGGTTTGTGAATATGAAAAATGTTAGGGGACATATTTTTGTTATTTTGTCAATGTAAATAACAGTATGTTACAGATGTTTAGTTAAAACATAATGCATTATCTAAAATGATGTAAATACTGCGTATTGTAAGTTTATTGATATTTTAAGTAATTGTATATTTAGAAGTAGCAAGAAAAATGGTGGTAGTTCTAAATTGTTAAAGGATAAATTGTCAAGTCCCTGGATAACACCAAACATTTTACATAAATTTGAGAGACGTAAAAAATTATATAAAATTTCTACGAGAAGACCATTTGACAGAGTTTTTCCAAATTATATACTAATGAATTAAATAATCTGATCAATTTTACAAAAAAAAAAAAAAAAACAATTATTATTCAACATTATTGGAAAACTGTAAAGGTGATGTATCTGAGAAGTGGAAGGTAATAAATAACTTAACAAGTGGTTTTTCAAAGAAAATAGTTGAGCTAATTGAATTGCCAAATGGCGAAGTTATGCGTGAGCCTTCCGTCATTGATAAGATAAACAATCACCTTATCGCAATCCAGTCTAGCCTTCCAGGCGTTGTACATTCCAATACCCTTCCACCTTTACGTACTTACTATCAATATTCTTTCTTTATAACTCCAACAGATTTAGATGAAATTAAGAGTATTGTTAAGCTTTTAAAAAATAAAAAATTAACTGGCTCTGACCAAATTAATGTACATATACTGAAAAATATAATTGATGAGATTACCAGTTTTAGTTCACTTAATAAACAGTAGTTTTATCAAAGGCATTTTTTCTGAGAGCCTGAAGTTAAGTTCAGTGGTCCCTATTTTGAAGGACAATAACTCTATAAAACTAGATAACATAATACCTATCAGCTTGTTATCTGTATTCTCTAAGGTTTTTGAAAAAAAACAATGATTAAAAGACTCCATAGGTAGTTATTTATCTAAGTTAAATTTTCTTAATCCACGTCAATTCGGTTTTATCAAAGGAAAGTCAACTGAGGATGCGTTATTAGAAGTATCAGTAATAATTTATAACAGTTTAATTATTCATTAACTTATCATCTGTCATATAGTTCACATTTAATACTAGAATTAACCCTTTATATTATTGAAATCATTATTCATTTTATATCAAGTAATTAAAGCTTCTTGTCAATATTGCATTATATAATTATTGTTGTATTTTTAATTATAAATGAATATTCCTTTTGTTTAAAAGTAAATTGAACTATTTGTCATACATACCACAATATTAAAATCTGCTTCCGGGTCACGCCGTGGACAGTGAAATGTGTGTGGTAGGCCTACCGAAAGTTTTAATATTCGTTGTTTTCCTCGTGTGTGAACTGTGTTTGTTAAGTTTTAATTAATTTGTGACACGTCCCACTTGGACTTATTTGTGCTCTTTAACCTGAAGATGCCGTTTATATAGTTTTGTTAGTTCTTGGCACTGTTTGTTCTGTTATAATTAAAAATGCCACAGAGTGTGGCTATAGTTTATTTTGTTATTATTTAGACCCTGTAGTTACTTAAAATTAGTTATTTCTTATGTTATGCTGGTCACGCTACTTGTGAAGTTTCACCAGTGTAATTCCAGAGTGTCTTTACCAGAGAAATTGAAAATATAAATAAATTGCAGTTTATCCATACTTTCACATCTAGTAAAATAATAGAAACGTGTATGAAAAACAGACATGTTAACTTTAATTATATTCGCCTTAGACATACTTTTTACAATGGTTTGATTCAATCAATGTTATAGAACGGAATTTTTGAAAAGGGGACACAAAACAAAATTTACAATAATTTCAACCTGATTAAAATAATGAAAATTGAATCTAAATAATCAGTAGTCTAGTTATATTCTATCATGATAATATTTCCTAACCAATTTCAATTGAGATTGAGATTGTTTTTCTCAAGAAGTAATAATAGAGTCACAACTCTTCATGATTCCGAAAAAAAAAAAAATGAAATATTTTACCAAACAATGAAATATTTTACAAACAATCATGCAATTACTTGGAACCAAAAAATATGTTAATGTTACAGACAGTAATAATAAAACAGACGTTTATAATAAAATTAAAAATAATGCTATTTTAAATTAAATACCTATACACAGATTGTCTGAATCAGGCCATAAGATGAAAGCTATTTTTATCTTGTATAGAAGTAAATTAGTGGTTTTGTTATGATTTTTTCTAACCCTATCATGAAATTTGAATCTCACCTAGGTTTTATATTTTGCCCAGTATTATTCTATATAAATATCATACGAGTAGGCCTATTTCAATATTTATTTTGTCAAAGAAATAAATAATGTCACATTTTTAAATATTTCACTACATTATATATTCCTGGAATATTTGCTGATTAATTTCATAATTGAAATGGGAGTAATTGATTGGATTTGAAAACAATTTATTTTTTAATCAATTACCGAATATGAAAAAATTAATGATTGAGTACAACAGTCGATTTAATCAACTAATCGATGGTTAAAATGCAATAAATAAAGATTTTTCAGATGGGCTATATAATATGAAAATGTTTACTTAAATCAGCAGTAATTATCGCCAGCATTGCCGATTAGTTAGCGGTTTATTCAAGTGTGTCTATTTACAAATACACGGTATGTTAATCATATAAATCAATATGGTATTTTAATTTATTCAGTTATAAATATTTCTTTATTCAATATGAATGTCACACTGAGTTTTACTGTAATAGTATCAACACAGTATTCTTTATTATTCGAAAGAGATGCAAGCAAATATAAAAACAGAGAACCCGGATAAACGTTGGCAATATGGAATAACGGAAACTATTATCTAAACAGGACGTTGTTTGTGTGTGGGACCTGAGGAAGGAGAGGGCGGGGCGGCTGTCTGGAGAATGGGAGAGTGGGTTAAGAGGAGGGAAGTGAGAGAGAGACAGAAGAGCGTGTGTGAGAGAGAGAGGAAATAGGGCTATGCGCAGCGCAGCGTGGGGCCTCAAAACAGTTTTGGGGCCTCGCCACAACTCTCCCATATGGATGGAGTATCTCTTTATATAGTAAAATCAATGGTTTAAGTTTGTATGAACAAAAATGTTTTATCCTAAAGTGTCATTTCAGGGAAAAACCACGAGATGTGGAGTGGAATGAGTTAAATAGTAAGAAGTTACCGTTACTGCTGAACTACGCTCAGTGCAAACTTTTATTAGAAGATTTTTACCCCGTCATTGAGCATTGTACCACAGTACTGGAGTTTGAGCCAAGTAAGTAGTCCTCTACATGCTACTTGAAACAGCAACTTGAAAAATAGTAGACATAGACATAAAAAAATCAAACTTTTCCTCCCTTCCTTCCACTCAACCACCCATTCCTACCTAACCTCACATTCACTAATTTTGTTTACCACCATGAATAGTCTCCATCTATGCCAGTTCTGTTTCCCAATTACCTTGCTGTTTTGCTATTTCATTTGTTCTGAACAAATTTATAATATTTACATGCCATTATATATTGAAAAGTCACATCACATAGACAGAAAAAAAAATTTAAAATAGCAACATAAGCATTAACTATAATATTACTTGAATTATTTAAAACTGAACATTGAAATGGATTTGTGATGGTTTTTTCCAAGGGAGAAATTTCTCACACAAACTCATCTCTTCGATGGAGGTTTCGAAAGATCGCCGTCGGAATCGCCTAGTACGGAGACGTGGGATAATTCCTGGGGTAAATTTTAGCGTATCCTATTTTAATATTGCGTTGGGTAGCTCAGCTTTAGGCTCAGCTGATTAATAAAATAAAATTATAAAAATCTGTACAAAAAAATAATTAATAAAAACCTAATTATTGTTGCATATGTTTTCTTACCCCCTAAAAATTTAGCTCTTCCAGAGACAGATCTAAAGTATAATTTAGACTATACAGATAAATTATAATCCCTATTTGGGAGGGGGGAGGGGATATCCAACTTGCCCTGCACCCCACTAATCCTCCCACTGGCTAATGACCCTGAAGACTCTAACGACTGGTGAGACCCACGCACCTACCTACCTTGCAGACACAAGTGACTCGTGTGACCCACCCACTCTGTAGACCAGTGGTTCTCAACCTTTTAGCACTGGCGCCCCCCTTTGAACTATGAAGATAGCTCACGCCTCCCCTCCAGTCAATAATTGGTTGGTTCAAGTTAGAACAGTGAAATTATGAAACTGACGATGCTAACTCTACGTTAGGAAAAGCTGGGATGCAAAATAAAAATCCAGATATATTTAAATACGAAAGTTTATTTGATGGTTTTAAAGTTTTTGTTTTTTAACAAAATATATATTTTTTAATTTTTTTTCTTTGTACCCTCACGCCTCCCCTGAAATTCTCTCACGCCTCCCCCAGGGGGGCGCGCCCCCCAGGTTGAGAACCACTGCTGTAGACAAACATACGACTGACGTGATCCACCCTCCCATTCCGCATACACAAGTAAATCGTTTGACCCTCCCAACCACCTTTCAGACAAATCTGACTTATGTGACCCACCCACCCACTCTATTAGATACAAGTACATCTATGTATTTTGTTGAACTCCCAAGTAACCTAAAACAGCCCTGAGGCTCAAACATGCAATACTATATGGCTAAGTGTGAGCAAGAATTATATGCTACTTTGAGCATCCTTAGAAACCTGCCATAATCATGATTGAGAAAAATCTAAGTTATGAAACCTCTTTGCAATACCAACACATTGCATCATATCTGCAGATCACATACTCTAGTATGGGTTAAAAAGGGCCTATTGAGTAAAAATGATATTCTGGAATTCTTATACCAAAAGCATCTACCAAACCAGTGTGGTCATGAAGTACTCTATAAAAAATAACAAGCAAGTCAAAATTTGAGTAGCTAACAAAGTTGATAAGAGCTATACAGTGAGTACAGAATATAAATATAGGGGCCTTTAGAGATAGCGTTTGAAGCAGGGTCTCCGACCAATATGGCAGCGTGTGATCTGTGCTGCGAGTAGTGAAGAACGTTCTGTGCAGGCGCCTTCCCACTGTGCCACGGCGGTTCCGTGCATGCGGGCCACTATGTGAGAACGTCTTTTAAGGAAATTTAAAGCGTTTCTATTCCTCTAGATACATAACTTACATGTATGTATATCCTCAAATGTACAAAACAAATGTTACTTATTTTATTTTTAAGGACTATTGAATCATTTTTGATAGAGACTCTGTTAATTTTTCAGAAAATGTGAAAGCCTTATTCCGCCGTGGTCGGGCTCATAGTGCAGTGTGGAATGTGAAAGAAGCGGAGGAGGATTTTGAACAGGTAGCCTTGCTTGATCCGAGCTTGGCCACAGCTGTGCGTACACAGTTGGCATCATTACATACAGCTGTCAAAGAGCGAGATGCACTTGAGAAACTGAAACTTCAAGGGAAGATGTTCTAGCCTCCACTGATTTGTACGTCTGGGACCAATCATTATTGAATACAATTGCTTAAATGCCAACTAATTATTCAGAATTAACTGTTTAGTATATTTATTTTATGATATACCTAAATATAAACGGTCTATAATAATTTTTTAAGGGGTATATAAAAGTACCGTAAAATGTATTACAAATTATGTTTTATCTTTTTTATTTGTTGTTAAAGAAAAATATAAAATTTATATAAACATAAATTTAATAATTAGATATGTTTGATACTTAAGTGATCAAAACCTATTTTTTATTTTAAACAAAACAATTTGTTGCATAATAATAATAATAAATCTTTATTGTCATACAAATTTGTACACATTTTTGACAAAGTCAATATACAGCAATAGCTGCCAAGTCATAAATATTAATCTAAGCTTAACTAAATTATAATTACAGAAGTCAGTCATGAAATACAGTCATAATAGGCTTTCAAAAATGAATTAGTCTTAAAATGCATTAAAAATCATAGGAAAACAAATTAAGCATAGTAAGATACCACTGCAAAACAATAATCCATAAACAAATACCAAAACAACAAATAATTTAATGCACCTTAAACACTAACTAATAATGCAAAACCAATACAAAATAATAAATAGGTACAGATTTAATAAAAATTTATGATACATAGTAGACAAATCATTCAAGTAGACCTACAAGTTTATACAATTTAAATTTCAAATAAAAAAGACTATGCAAAAGTGTTTGCTATTTAAATATGTACTTAAATTGTGTCTAATTTAAAAACTATCTGCACGAAGGATAGAGTAAAACTCTTGGAGACAATAAAAAGGGTTGTTTAAAAGCCAGGAGTAAAACAGTTTTTTTTAATTTTCTTTCAGTGTACTTTTTAATTAGGGGCTGTAGCACATATAGCTGGAGAGCTTCTTTAGTGTAACTATTTATGGTTTCAGTTAGCCTACAATAGGCTAGTGAAACTAGTTCTTTACTGCGAGTATTATAGCAGTGAACTTCAGAATTAAATTTCAATAAATCAGAATTTTTCAGAACATATACAGTTAGGTCTTAGATGTAAAGGTTGATAATGGTCAGAATTCCTTGACTAATAAAAAGTGATTCTTAAGGATTTTTTTTATATAAGATCTCGTGAACCTTAGAGCAATTCCCCCCAAAAATGAGGCCATATCTAAATAAAGATTGAAAGTAAGCAAAATAAGTTGAGCGTACATAATTTTTTGGAATATGAAAGATAAGGCATCTCAGAAGATAAAGAACCCTGGAAAGCCTGACAGATAGTTGTTCTATATGTGGTGTCTATTTCAATTGACAATCAGGGCCGCCCAGAGAGGGGGCAAAAGGGGTAGATTGCCCCGGGGCCACAAAAACTTTGCCCATAGGTGGGGCCACATTTCAAGCAACAAAAAATAAAATACCAAATAACGTAGCCCAAGTAAATAAACATGAATAAGGTCTGAATTAAAGTAACCTTAAAGTGAAATTAGGATTGATAAGTCTCCCAGTTTTAGCTTTAAAACGTTGAAATCTTTAAAATGTTTAAACCAAACCATCGGTAATTATAATCCTTTCAATGCAAATTGAACACCGGTCTTTGAAGATTTCTTGTGGTAGCGCGCAATACTGATATTAGTGACATGTCTCTGGTTGACATGATTGTTGACTGAACCCCCTCCCTTTCAACAACCTTGCCACGCAATGATGCTAGGGGCGTGTCCCAGCCAACCCATTGTATTTGTCTTTCATTGTGTATGCGTAGTTATTGAATACAAGTGGTCGTGAGCAGCAGTAGTAGCAGTGAGCTTTCACAAGTTTAAGGATTAAGAAACTTAATTTACTTGAACTGAATTAAATCGTAGGCATTTATAATGTGTATAGCCATGTCTTTATTTGATAGCCCTAACCTACAACGGGATAGTCTGCAATAACAGTCCAGTGAAGGGAAGGTAAGTGTTTTTATTATTGTTGCAGATATATATCTGTAGAAGTCCAGCCAAATCCATCATCACTTCCTGGTTCCGTCTACTCCTCCACTCCACAGTCGTTTCCTGTACATTCGTTGAGCTGCTCACGATTCCTAAAAGATCACAACTATTTACAATAGTATAATCTCCATTCTCCCACAAACGTATTGTACATTGGTTTTGTATTACAATAGTACTGATACTGAATAACGCGTAACTGTTAGTTCATTACTAAAGCTGGATAGATTTTGCATTCAATTTTCTTAGCGCATATTCACATTCAATTCACAAGCGCCATATTATACAAAACGTACAAAACTTGTCCAAATAAACGACTTTTCAAAAATAAAATACTGTTATTGAAAAGTTACAAAACGGATTATAGATTTAAAGAATGGATTAAAACATTTGTATGTTGAAACCCCAAGGTAGGACTACATAATTAGCGTAAATGTATTTTAATTGCACGCAAACGTTAAAATTCAATAAAAACACATATTTGGAATGAAATATATATATATGTCTACAGTATCTATCAATATACAGATATCTATCTACCTATGTACAGATATGATTTGTTGAGGGTCATATATCATATCAATCCGAGTGACTTCCGCCATCAGTCATTTCATACGGTGAGGTTTGTCATAGCCACCCGCCTCTAGACAGGTGGCTGTTTAGAGGCGGCCATGGGTTTGTAGTCTATGTACATCTGCTTCACGATACATAAATTAAAAAAAAAGTTTTTTATAGTTTCGGTGTTACTGTTATCTCGTGTATATATATGTACGTGTATGTAAGTTGTGGGACTTAATCTTGGAATATAGGTCTACAACGATGCGTTTTTTTGTGTGTGTTTGTATTGTGTTCTTCAGAAACGATGAACATGACTATTGTCTAGATTTAATAGCAAGTTGATGTGAAATGTTTAACACTCTAAACTGTTGACGGCTTTATTAAAGATTAGTTTTTCAAATTTATACGAAAAAAAAACATTGCAATAGGGTACTCCGTTGCGTTTTTTAAGTTCCTGTTTCACAAATTTGTTTACCAACTGATGCATTATTATTTTTACATTATTGCTAGTTTGCAGAGGCTGTCGGCCATGTCGGTTTTAATACCATAAGAACAATGTTATTTTAGAACTAGGACATACAATCACGCGTATCCAAACTAAACAGTGATTTTTAAACAGATTTTTTCCAAACAAATTGTATTTGATCAATAGAGAAATTAAGCGTTGGAATTGCTTTGCGAATTTCTAATTAGTTTTGTTGGGGAAAAATATTTAAAATATTTAGTTTGAAGACTTTATTTTCACCTATTTTTCTAAACTAAGTGTATGTATTCTAAATATCAAAAGCAAATCAAATTCGCAAAATGATAACGTTTAAAATGACACCTCATACACAACGTTGGTCAATAAATAGCGAAAAAATATGAATTCGTAAATAACATTGTTCTTATAGCAATAAAACCAAACAGAACTGTTAATTTCTGTTTTAGATCAATCAAACAGAAATTAAAAATGAAACGGTTGTTTCAATCTGGTGCAGCAAAAAGAAAAGAAAAACGGACCAAGTTATTGCGTGAGGAAAAAGGAAAACGTACACTGCATCACTTCTTAAAGGGAAATGTCAGCCAACTTGAGTCTCCAAGCACATCGACGAATAAAGACAATCCACCAACAGAAATATCAGAAGTAACTGTATGTAGTATGGATGAATGTTCAAAGCCAATTGACGGAAATAATGAAATTGTATATGATCCACTTGTGTCACCTATTTCATTTGAGATCAATACCGGAACTATACCTGAGGATAACTCAGATAAAAAACCATGTGAGGGTGCTCCAGTGTTACTCTCAAACACTGATGACTCTGAAATCATTAATACTAGTACAAATCATGACAGCTTCGAAAGTGATTTATGTGATGTAAGTAATATATCATCTGATAACGCTATCCTAATATCTAATGACCCAGCTAACTGGAGTAATCTAGATAACAATCAGAGAGAACTGATTGTCTTAAAAGGACCACCTCCAACACCTGAGAGCTTGCCACGAGATTGATCAGAAAGACCATTTCCTAATGGGGTATTTTTTAAATATCAGACAAATGGTGAGAGTGTGAAAAGGGTTGGCTTGTTTGGAGTGGAGAAGCAGCTTCCCTGTTTTGTTTTCCATGTTCACTTTTTAAGTGTGACGAGGAAACTAACAATAGTAAATCTCAATATGCCACGGTGGAATAAAGGATGAATGGAAAAAATTGTATGAAAAAGTTAAAAACCACGAAAGTACTGTCTGCCACTTGCGAAATTATATTAAATGGAAAGATCTGCATGTCTCACTTCAAGGTGTGGGAGGCATTGATTTAGCTCTGCAACAAAATATTAAGGATGAAGAGGAAAAATGGAAGAACATTTTGAAAGCTGTAGTTGACGTTGTTCTTTTTCTAGCGAAAAGAAATTTGCCATTTAGAGGGACACATTCAACCATAGATTATTATGACAGTGGTATTTTCCTAGCAACCCTTCAATTAATAGAACGTTACAATGCTGATATTGGTCAGCACCTTGAAAATGTGTCATTTAGTAGAAAATCAGGTAAAAGACTTCAGGCTAATTATCTTTCTTGGCGAAGTCAAAACGAATTTTTAAAAGTATGTTCTGATGAAGTTTTAAATGCAATAATTAAGGAAATCAAAGCAGCTCGATACTATAGCATCATCGTTGATGGGACACCAGACGTATCTCATAAAGAACAGTTAGTATTTGTCATTCGATACGTCCTGTATCAGGGCGGGGAGTGGACAGTCTATGAAAGATTCATAAAATTAACTGACTTCGAAAAAAAACTGGAGCTGAAATAACAGAACTAATAAAAAGCGTCCTTAGTGACTTGAAGTTGAATTTAAACTTGTGTAAAGGCCAAGGCTATGATAACGCCTCTAACATGTCTGGCAAGTTTAAAGGCGTTAAAACCAGAATTTTGGAAGGAAATCCACAAGCGTATTTCACACCTTGCTCTGCTCACTCCTTAAATTTGTGTGGAACACATGCAATGGAAACAAGTATTGAAATTAAGTCATATTTTGGAAACATTCAAAAGCTGTACAATATCTTCTCTGCAAGTCCTGCGAGATGGAAAATTCTTCAAAAAAAGCTGGCATATCTCTTCATTCTACTTCAACAACAAGATGGAGTGCAAGAATTGAATCAATTTACTTACCCCTTAGCAAAGAGGTATGCAGATGTTTTGTTGGCACTTAATGAATTGGAAGACCTTGAATTACCGGCTGAAATTCAAGCTGACGTTAGTGGCCTGATCGAGTGGATGAGTTCTTACGAATTCATTGTTTTAACCACTATTTGGTACAAACTTCTCAAATGTATTGACATGAGAAACAAGATTTTACAAAGTCCTAAGCTTTGTCTTCCTGAAGCAACAAAACACATAACAGGGCTAATAGATGACATTCAATTGATACGAGGTTCCTGGGTTCATCTTTTTGAAGAATCCAAAAATATAGCTGTACAACTAAACATTGATCCTCAGCTAAAAGTTACCAGGCTATGCAAGAAAAATAAATTTCATGACGCATCAAATGTTGAAGAGTACGCTTTCAAGTCACCTGAAGAAAGACTTGAAGTCCAAGTTCTCAATCCCGCTGTTGATATTCTGTTGATTCAATTACATGACTTAGCTGAAGTAATGTCACACTTCACAAGACTGTTTTCACTCATTAACGCCACCATTAAATAAAGAATACCACTGTGCGAATCCAAAAGAAGATGATAGTCACACAACATTAGATTATAGTGATAAACAAATACAAGAACAAGCTGAAGACCTTGCTTCTGCGTATCCTTCAGATTTACAAAAAGATAACATGTTTGATGAACTTTCATTTTTTTACAAAATTCATAAAGAAACAAATTTTTATGTAAGTGGGCACATTTCATCAGCCCTAGAACTGTTAAGCTTGATTTTCAAAAAAGGACTAGAATCTGTATTTCCTCAGATGTGCACTGCTCTTCGTCTCCTCATAGTGGCGCCAATGACTGTAGCTTCCGGTGAGAGAGCATTTAGTAAGCTCTCATTGCTCAAAAACCGCTTACGATCAACCACAACAGAAGACAGACTCAATCACTTGATGATGTTAAGTATTGAACATAAACTTGCAGAAATGCTGTCATTTGACAATGTTATAAATGAATTTGCTGCAATGAAAGTTAGGAAACAAATTTTTTGATTTACTATTACAGTATAGCACTGCTTATTCGGTCACGTATTATCGGGCCCTGTGTTTTATCCGACTTAGAATAGTATGAATTCTTTTGTGAGTTATAACGGAAAAAATGTCCATTCAAAGAATTTTCAAACACTAATATTTGTATAATATGTGCACTTAATTTAAGGTATAGTACAGTACTTGTATTTAACTGTTTTTGCACCCGAAAACTGTGGCCGGCAAAATGTACAGTTAATTTTGTAACAGTGTAGCTGGAAAAGTCCAATTCTCATGAGGGTGTAGTCGGGTGTATTCCTTACTTTTGGCATTGTCAGTCATCCTGGTTACTGTCGTAAAGTAAAAACATATTTATGTAATTTATGTCACAGGAATTTAAAAGGAATAATTAAAAATTCCTTTATGTTATTTGTAATTATTATTTCATTTCCAGAATAATACAGATTTTAATAGTACAATAGGCTAAAGTTTAGACGTAGTAGTAGTTTATTATAGTTTCGTTCTACTGAAATAAAATATATAATCTAGAAATGTTACAATACAGCATTGCAATGTTTAACAATTTATTTTTATAGAATACAAAAATTAGTTAATGATGGTGCATTGTAAAGCACTAAACTGTGGTACTACTGTAGTTAGGTAGGTAACAGGCAGACTACAACGTCACCGTTCACTTAACCCGATGTGCAACATAGTGTATGTATGTTGAAGGCGATGTACTATCACAGGTGGTATGTATTGTACGGCATATTTACGTAACAGGTTTTTATAAAAAAAAAAAAAAAATAAAAAAATAATAATAAATAAGAATGTTGTTACGTTCTATAATATCCATCTGGCTTTTAACGTACCATCGGGCTTCACTCCCGTCATACTTAACCAGCGTTTACTGTTCATGCAACCTTAGGTATGTGTATTTTTTTGTTTATTTCTATTTTATGTTTACTAGAAAAATATTATGACTTATATTTTATTAAAGAGCTTTTACTAAAATATAGACCTACAGTTCCCAGACAAAAACTAACAAAGATATCATAAAACATGCCTGACACTGTTACACCAAACTTGTATAATAGCTTACCAACCAGATTATAACATTTTAAATATGTATAATTTGTTTCAAAAATATCTAAGTGTTTTTGGTATGTTAATTGAATTTAGATCTAAACTTGTCGTATTTTATTTCTTTTGGGTGTCTTTTATTGAATTTTGTTGTTGTTAATATTAGGTGATTTATTTCTATTTTATGCTTACCAACCTGCAGATTTAAAAAATGTATAATATGTCTCAAAAATATCTAAAAATGGGTACCTTTCATAGTGTTTTTGGTATGTTAATTGATTTAGATAGATAGATAGATAGATAGATATTTATTGCCATTGGATATTTCACAAAATATATTGGCTTAGTCATAAGATACAGACAGCACTGGTCTACTCTCTAAAGTCCATTTCTGTCCATTTCTGCGTCACAAACTCAGTTATAGAATAAAATGGATGCTTGATTGAGAATTCCTGCAGAGTCTTTTTAAAATCTTTCTTGTCAAGTTGTCTAATTTCTAACGGAATTTTATTATACAATTTACTAGCCATTATTAGTGGACTCTTATCACTTTTAATTAGTCTAACCTGAGGCAGGTTTACATCATTGCAATATCTTGTCTCATGGCTATGGATCGATCCTCTCAGCTCAATTTTGTTTAAATTTGCTCTTAGGTAGAGCAAACATTGCAATATATATATAAAGAGTAGAGGGTTAGTATTTTAAATTTTACAAAAACCCCTCTGCAATGTTCAAACTTATTAATCTTAGCCATAATTCGTATGGCTTTTTTTTTGTAATAAAAATACTTCCTGAACATGAGAGGAGCCTCCCCATACAATAAGGCCATATAACAAGTGAGGTTGAAAAAGCCCAAAATATGCCTGCCGGAGACTATCCTCATCGATTTCCCCGCAAAGTCGTTTTAAGGCATACACACTTTTGCTTAATATTTTTTTTATTCTAATTATGTGGTGTTGCCAATTTAGTAGTTGGTCAAATATTATACCAAGAAAAGGAGAATTAATATTGATATTATCAATGCTAGGTATTTCTTTTAAGCTGAACACCACAGTTTTAGTCTTCTCCGTATTTAGGGCCAATTTATTTGCAGCCAACCAATTTCCAACAATATCCAAATTTGATTTTGAGTCCACTATCGCCTGGCTGCAATTTTTATGTCTAGTGATGACAGTAGTGTCATCCGCATAGAGTATTACTCCTGCAGGCACATTAACACTGAGGTCATTAATAATTATTAGAAATAGCAGAGGCCCGAGGACAGAGCCCTGAGGCACACCGCTATTTACTGATAAATGACTAGAGGTACTATTACCAATTACAACATATTGGATTCTTTCCTCTAAATATGTTTTGAACAAATTCAATGGAGTATCTTTGATATTGTAATATTCTAGCTTTCTTAGTAGGATTTCATGCGACACTCAATCGAAAGCCTTGCTTAAATCGCAATAAGTGACTGCAGCAAACTCCTTCTTTTCAAAACTATCAAGAATCTTATCGACTAAATTGATTATGGCATCAGCAGTGGATAGGCCCTTCCTAAAACCAAACTGATCTTTACAAATAAGATCATAACTTTCCAAGTAAAATATCAGCTGTTTCGAAATAATAAGTTCAATAACCTTAGAAAATACAGGGACTATTGCTATAGGTCTATAGTTGCTAATCTGATCCCTCTGTCCTTTTTTATTTATAAATTGGGTGTATCTTACTTATTTTAAGTATATTGGGAAAGATTCCCTGGTTAAGTGAAATTATTTAACCTAGTCAATACCTTAATGTAGCAAGATACTGTTTGTTATACCAGTTCATTGGTCAAACCAAAGTGGACTTTAATTTTTTTTGCATGCCAGACTCTTAACGATATTTAAAACCTCAGTTTCAGTTATAGAAGTGAAAACAAACTTTACATTAAAATCAGGTACTATAACATTACTTAAAAATAAATTAAAATTATGTACAATATTATTTACATTAATAACAGGTGTATTGTTTACAATATTTACAAAATAATCATTATATTTATCAGGGGAGATCACGTTTTCACTAATGCCATTATTTTTAAAGGTATGATTATTTTTTTTATTATTAATTAATTTCCACAATGTTTTGCTCTTATTGCTAGAGCTGTTAATATACTGTACATTTGTTTTGATCTTAGCTTCTTTAATTTGTTTACGATAAAATGCTTTTTCCCTTCTATATAATTCAGATAAGTTAGTATTGTCAAGTCCATTTACTCTACAAAGTTCATATAAAAAGTCTAACCTATTTTTTATTTGCCTTAACTCATAGTTGTACCATCCAGTTTGTTTAGGCCTATCATTTTTATTTAGGCTTACTTAAGATTTATTTTTGACTTGTTTGGTAAAACTTAAATGGTAATAATATTCTATAGTGCTAATAAATTCAGCAAAATTTTTGTTAACATCATTTGAAAGAAAAATATTTGACCAGTATTCTTTTTTTAAATAGTACTTAAATTCATTGATACTCGCCTCAGTAATTTTAGTAACTAATTTAACATTAGGCCTATTGTCTAATTTTAATCTAGGTGTACTATTCCCGATAGTCCTGTTACTTATGTTACTGTTGATAGGTATCGAGATTAGCTGCCCAAGGTGATCACTGACATGTTTATTAAACACACCAATGTCAAAACTACCAGGTAGTGAAGTGAAGATATTGTCCAAACAGCTAGATCCACGAGTAGGTTGTAAAATTGTCCTCTTTAATCCGTACATCTTAGCAAGGTTAACAAATGATTCTGTTTTCTTTTCACTGGCAAGAAAATTGAAATTGAAATCTCCACACACAACTGAGTATTTATTTAAACGGTTTATATAACAGAACAATTGTTCAATTACTTCTAGAAAGACTTCAGGACTGCCGTTTGGACTTCTGTATACCGACACTAATAATAAATTTATATCATGCAGTTCTACGCATGCAATTTCACACTCCATTTCTACTGAAAGTTTATTTAAATCATGTCTTACCTTGTAATGGGATGGGTCGTACCTACTGAAAATTGCAACACCACCATGTGTTTTGGTTGAGCGACAGTAACCTGTGCTAGATTGTAGTGCTCACCGATATGACATTCCTCAATTTCCAGGTTGCACATCTAGTGCTCACTAACACAGGTAGTCCACATTCAAATCACAGGCTACAGTCTCCAAGATTCCAACTTTATTAGATAAACTTTCCACATTCTGATGGTAAATTCTAATCGACTCCACGCTTTTAACAGAGTCCATCAGGTTGTTTTTAGTTTCTGACTTCCTTCCCAGTTTAAATTTCCAGTATGTTTCTTGGGTTTGTTAATGAAATTTGCAACAAATATATCACTAGGCCAGAAGTCCGCAGAGTATATCTGCTGCAGATGTGATGGAATTCCCACTTTAGATCTAAACTCGTATTATTTTATTTCTTTTGAGTGTCTTTTGATTGAATTTTGTTGTTAATATTAGGTGATTGATTAGTCTGGTACAAGTATTTAGTCTTTCCAAATGTAAACAAGGAACTAAAAGTAAAAAGCTAATTGTTACTGTTTCTGAATATCTCCATAGTTCTTATTTGTAAACGTTATACGAGTACTTATGAAATAGCACTGAATATGTTTTACAGTAGTCTGAATGCAGAAAATTCTGTTCACTGTGAGAAATTCAACACAATATTTAGATGATTTAAATTGTTATGATCTCTATTACTGGAACTAATAACGTAGTTATGTTATCATAGAATGTGACCTCTAATTCATTTCCCTTTCCTTCTTGTTACAATAATATTTTTATTTAAAACAGATTTGCAGTTCACATGTTTTCATTTTTAAGTATAAGCCATGTATATATAAGAACTTCAGAAGTCATTTTAACAAACAATAAAGAATATAATTTGAATTTATATTCTTGGTTTAAATGTTTTAGGAAATAAACTTTATTATTATACATATTAGTAAAAAGTGGTGCTCTTAATTTACACCACTACCATACTGAATAGTGGTGTACATTTAGAGCACCAATACATCATTGTTAAGATTTGGAAAAATCATTTTGTATAATCACTCTGTGAGATTAAAGTTTTTGTAAACGTTTTATTGGGTTTTTAACCTCACTGAAACTGTAACAGCAATCTTAATAATTCTAAACATTTGTTACAATAGTAAAATCTAATGAAAGAGATGTTAACAATATTGCAAAATGCACTATAAATAGTCTATCAATTAGAGTGTTTTTGACCGTCTAAGTAATAACATGTATTTTGAAGGAAGGGAGGGGCCACAAACCAAACTTTGCCCCGGGGCCACCAAAATCCTCTGGGCGGCCCTGTTGACAATCGAGATGCACCCCAAGAAATTTGACAGAAGACAAAATTCTCCTTCGAGATCAACAAGTTCAGTATTAAGATGTTTTAATGTAAATGGAATATTTTGGATTTTACTGTTGTTAAAAAGAAAATTGTTGGACTGAAACCAAGAGGAAACATCTAAAATTGTGTTTTTATTTTTAACTATTTCATTTAATTATTTTAACTGGTTCATAAGCTTGGCTCTTAGTCAAACTAACAGAATGAATTAAATCTCCATTAGTTATATGAATTCAAATGACAGATACAGATACTGTAATCTTTATTCACAACATAAAGAATAGTGATACAGGAAGTTTTATATAAAAGTTATATTTAGAAATATAGGTGAACAATTCAGCTTAATTTCAAAGTAAACAAAAATACATAATGTATAATTGTCACTCTTCCTTGTGAGTATACACTACAAGAATTGTATATAGGCATTCTTCTAGTGTATAGAATGGCCTTTGGGATAGCCATTCTTTGATCTTCTTTTTCAACTTTATCCCTGAGAGACCTCAATTCTTCTGGTAGATGGTTAGCTAATCCTCTGCTAATATATGAAGACTTCTCAAACAGTGATAGATTTTCTAGAAGGACGTACTGAGATCCAGACTGGTTGTTGTAATTGTGTATGTCCTGATGTTGGGGCAGTTCTCTACCATCAGTTCGAAGGACTACTTTTCAGATGTAGAGAGAGGAGAGAGAGAGATAATTGTCGCTATTCGAAGTCCTCGAAGACAGCCCTTCCCAAACTCTTTAGTATTCGCAGAGCTCTTTTCTGTAGTATCAACACTCTTTCAAGGTTGCTGGCTGAGGTCCCTCCTCAGGCGGCGATGTCATATCTCAAATGATATTAAAAAATAGAGTAATATATGTTGTTATTCCTGTGTAGATGTCATATATTTGTCAAATTCCTCACAATATAAAAAGGCTAATGATTAGTATCTTGCAAAGGTTATCTTCCTATTTGTGTCCATGATAGATTCTAATCAAGTCGTTTCTAGAAATTTGACAAGAAGTTCCATAGTATGATCTTGTAGTGTGGTGACCTCATCACTCTTTTCCTCCCAAAAGCCAACTGATTTTGTTGTTGTTGTCGTATTGACAACATGATCATTTGTATGGCAGCACCGATACACCATGTTAAGTGTTGAGTGAGTATGTTTTAACAGCCAAGTTATCAGATAAGTCACCAGAAAAAGAAGAGTTTTGTATTCTGCATACATAAGGATGATGCAGTATTGCTAGTGTGTTAACATTGTGAAAAGTATGAACAGCACAGGTCCCAGAACAGAGCCCTGGGGTACTCCTCTTTCTACAGTTTTTCCATTTTTTGAGGTACAATGGCACTTTGAGCAATATCTTAGTATGCTAATTGTTAATCATTTTTTACCAGTGAATTTTTCTCCAAGATAATCATGGATATGGTCTTCCCTAGAAAATCTCATGAAACAGTTTGAGAACTATTCCAATTAGTCCAATAGACCACCTATGTCTGCATAGAAAACCCTTATCTTTCTGTCGTCAGATATTTATAAGGACAGAAATAAGTTAATCAGCTTCCAGTCATAATGTTAGCTCAAAAGTGTACTAGATCAGTTCAGCATAGATTATGCTGTACAATTTGGTATACTGAATAAAAAAAGAATGATAATTTTATCCCTTCTTTGTAGCTGCTGTATCATTTGATTAAGCGCTTGTTAATATGAACAACACCTGTACTGATCATTCAGTCATAGGAACTTGGTCATTTTGATGGAACGGAAGGAAATTCAGTTATTATTTATCTCTCTCAACTTCTGTTACTACCTGATAATCACATTCCTTAATCATTACCACGAGTTTTCTCTTTGGCTGGTGTTATTTTTGTTGTAATATAATTTAATGTAATAGTAACCAGACTACACTCATCCACACTCATCCTACACTCATATAACCATTCATATTCATCTTAAAATACCAACAACATTGTGTCGGCGTCTCATATGTAAGAATGTAATGATAGCATAAAGATTGTTTGGTCATTCCTTAAATCTCTCTCTGAAAGAGATACAAACTTTTCCAAGAGAGTTAAGAGGCTATCACAAAAAGACGGTGCACTGTTGAAGCACTCCGTAATTCTGTAAAGAGGCAAGTTGTATTGTAAACCTCAAGCTGTAGTTGAATAGTTTAAAAAAATTTTAATCATTTTGTGATACCTTTTCAAGGGTGGCAGTATTTCCAAAATAATTTAATATATAACATATTTATGAGCCAAGCTAAGGTACTGCTCAGTTAAAAAAAAAAAAAAAAAAAAAAAAAAAAAAAACATCGATTGTATATAAATTCATGTCTTTTATTATATATTTATAAATGTTATTCCATTTGTTTCAAACTTCTTTGACTTCTTCCAGCTTTTTTGGTCTTCTTGACATCATTTTTTTGTCTTCCAATTATATCTAAGAAAATAATTAATAATATTGTTTGTTATTCTTATAAATAGTTTGAGTGTATTTGTTATATTGTTAACTTGTGTTGTTATATATTTATTATGTGTCCACTTTTATCTCGTTAGAATGTCTAGTCATTAATATGATTAATATCTTAATTGTTTTCTTGAATTTTTAATATATTAAATGTAAATTTTATTATAAATTAAAATGTAGTTTTTTTAGTTGTGGTTTTATTTTCCTTTCAAAATAACATGAGCAATATAGAGTGGTTGCAGTAATCAGTTTTCGTTTGGAAAGGGCCTATTTGTACAAAAGTGTTAAACAACATTCCATAGAGAGTGAAGTTTCCACATATTGTGACATTTAGTCCAAAAGTTTCCCCATAGGTCAGAGTCACGGAACATTACAGAAAAAGAACGGAGCAGAGAGTAAGTTAGTTAGATGAGATAAGGGAAACTGTTCGAGACAACCTGTTGTGTTGATAAATATAATTTTGTTTTTGAAATTTGTTAATGATGGAGTATCATATGAGGGAGACAAAGGTAGTTGGACATTTTCCATCATTACGTGAAAAATAACAATCACGACGTTTCGATTTGGTAAAACCCAAACCTTTTTCAAGTGCTAAAAACTAAATTACATCTACACAAACATGTTATAAAACTACGTTCTTAAACTAATAAACTTATCTACTTTAATAATTATCTACATTTTAACCTAGAATGGAGTACAACAAAATGAACTTCTACTAAATATAAAAAATATTAACAGGATTAAATTAATATAGCCAATTAGGCGCTGTCAAGGTCACGATATCAACGAAAAATGTAAAACACAATAAAACTAATATTCAAATCAGACTGAAATAAGATTACATTAACTAATCATAAATATATGGTACCTGAAAAACACAATTAATTTAAAATAACATTCAACACGCACAAAAAATTATATATATATGACTCGGAAGGACTGAGACTACTAATAAAATTACATTTTAACCTGAAAAGACAACAATTATTAGTAATAAAACAATACCATAATCAAATATTACAACAATGATGAAGTCTTACGACCCGCAGTGACGATGGCGTCTAGACGTCCCAGGTACGAAGTGAGGATGATACAATCCAAATGCAGTGTCTAGGAAGTTCCCTCCAAGGTGATAAAACACGGGGACTAGACAAACATACACACTACACTTCACAACAACCATACACAGACTGACGAGGTCAGGGACGTACGCTCCGAGATCGCCAAAAATGCGGTGACTCAGGTACGGGGACGGAGACTCATGGGGTGTTTAATTGTTATAGGTGCAGGTGGTGTAGGATTCTGGTTAGATGATGTCATGATTGTATTGAACTTTTTATCAAGAGTGTTTTTAAGTAAAGGAACCCACATGGGTCTAACTTCTATGCTACTTTGACTGATTACTTGTTCATTATTTAGTTTCATAAAGGCACCTTCGATGAATTTACGTTTAAAAAAATGTGGTTCCCTGTGAAGTATTTTAGTGTTATCCCAGTTAAATCTGTGCTCATTGTTCCAGGCATGTTCAGCTAATTTAGAATGTGCAGTGTTTACTTTTTTAATGTTATTTTTGTGTTCTTTTAGCCTAACTTCCAGTGGTCTCTTTTGTTTCCCCTATGTATTTTTCATTGCATTCACAAGTAATGCAATAAACTACATTTTTGGAGGATTGCTCCTCATTCTTTGGTTTAGTTTTAGTTAAAGACTGTCTTAATGTGTTTTGTGTGTTGAATGACGTTCTGATTTTGTATTTCCTAGCTATGCGTCTGATTTTTTCTGAAAGGTTATGCGTATATGGAATGGACATGAATGCTTTCGGCTTTTCTGTGTCAGTGGGTGTTTGTTTGCGTTTTCTTATTTGTTTGCATTTGTTTATGAGAGACTGAGGGTAGCCATTGTTTATTAGATCTTTGGAAACATTGTTTAGTTCATTGTCTAGTTTAGTTTTGTCTGAGCATATGGCTCGGGCCCTATTCTTGTAAGTTTTGATGTAGTTAACTTGTTCACTAATATTCCGGTAAAAGAAACTCTAAGAATAATCGAAAACAGGCTTATCCAAGACACTAAACTTTCAGAACGTACCAAACTGCCTATTCACGTAATAATGGAACTTTTACAGCTTTGCACTGAATGTAATCACTTTGAAATAGATGGTCAAATATTCCGCCAGGATGATGGTATGGCAATGGGTTCCCCACTATCACCTATTTTCGCCAATATCTACATGGAAGAGTTTGAGGAACAAGCAATTGCTTCCTCAAATCTCAAACCTAAGGTTTGGCTTAGGTACGTGGACGACACATTTGTCTGCTGGAGTCACGGTGAACCTAATTTAGAAGAATTTTTAAAACACTTGAACAAGGTTTCACCCACCATTAAATTCACCATGGAAAAAGAAATAAACAATAAATTATCATTTTTGGATGTAAATGTAGAAAAAACAAAACATGGCCTAAAAACATCAGTCTACAGAAAACAAACTCACACAGGCAAATACCTCAATTTCAATTCTAACCACCCACAAACTGTTAAAGAAGGAGTAGCCTTCTCTCTCTTTGATAGGGCCCGAGCCATATGCTCAGACAAAACTAAACTAGACAATGAACTAAACAATGTTTCCAAAGATCTAATAAACAATGGCTACCCTCAGTCTCTCATAAACAAATGCAAACAAATAAGAAAACGCAAACAAACACCCACTGACACAGAAAAGCCGAAAGCATTCATGTCCATTCCATATACGCCTAACCTTTCAGAAAAAATCAGACGCATAGCTAGGAAATACAAAATCAGAACGTCATTCAACACACAAAACACATTAAGACAGTCTTTAACTAAAACTAAACCAAAGAATGAGGAGCAATCCTCCAAAAATGTAGTTTATTGCATTACTTGTGAATGCAATGAAAAATACATAGGGGAAACAAAAGAGACCACTGGAAGTTAGGCTAAAAGAACACAAAAATAACATTAAAAAAGGAAACACTGCACATTCTAAATTAGCTGAACATGCCTGGAACAATGAGCACAGATTTAACTGGGATAACACTAAAATACTTCACAGGGAACCACATTTTTTTAAACGTAAATTCATCGAAGGTGCCTTTATGAAACTAAATAATGAACAAGTAATCAGTCAAAGTAGCATAGAAGTTAGACCCATGTGGGTTCCTTTACTTAAAAACACTCTTGATAAAAAGTTCAATACACTCATGACATCATCTAACCAGAATCCTACACCACCTGCACCTATAACAATTAAACACCCCATGAGTCTCCGTCCCCGTACCTGAGTCACCGCATTTTTGGCGATCTCGGAGCGTACGTCCCTGACCTCGTCAGTCTGTGTATGGTTGTTGTGAAGTGTAGTGTGTATGTTTGTCTAGTCCCCGTGTTTTATCACCTTGGAGGGAACTTCCTAGACACTGCATTTGGATTGTATCATCCTCACTTCGTACCTGGGACGTCTAGACGCCATCGTCACTGCGGGTCGTAAGACTTCATCATTGTTGTAATATTTGATTATGGTATTGTTTTATTACTAATAATTGTTGTCTTTTCAGGTTAAAATGTAATTTTATTAGTAGTCTCAGTCCTTCCGAGTCATATATATATAATTTTTTGTGCGTGTTGAATGTTATTTTAAATTAATTGTGTTTTTCAGGTACCATATATTTATGATTAGTTAATGTAATCTTATTTCAGTCTGATTTGAATATTAGTTTTATTGTGTTTTACATTTTTCGTTGATATCGTGACCTTGACAGCGCCTAATTGGCTATATTAATTTAATCCTGTTAATATTTTTTATATTTAGTAGAAGTTCATTTTGTTGTACTCCATTCTAGGTTAAAATGTAGATAATTATTAAAGTAGATAAGTTTATTAGTTTAAGAACGTAGTTTTATAACATGTTTGTGTAGATGTAATTTAGTTTTTAGCACTTGAAAAAGGTTTGGGTTTTACCAAATCGAAACGTCGTGATTGTTATTTTTCACGTAATGATGGAAAATGTCCAACTACCTTTGTCTCCCTCATATAATTTTGTTATCATTGGCAATATTAAGCATATGGCTTGACTTATACTGTAATAGTATTAATTTATATTATCAATATGTCTATTGCATATATTTGTTTAAGACAATAAATGAATATTATTCTACATACTTAACGAGAAGACAAGATCAATTTTTAGCCATATGGAAGAAGACAGAAAAGAATGTAGAACGATAGACTACTTAGGAAAATGGTGTAGTTAGTTTAAAAAGAAAAAGGGAAAGACCTTAAAGAAGATGGACCTAAGAGATAACAAGATAGAAAGAAGAGGAATACAATGGGGGACAGTAGAAGAGGAAGAAATGTAAACATCGTTCTTCTTGGAGAGGCTTGGTCAACATTCTGACTGGTGATGAAGCTGGGCTGGAGGAGGATGAGTAAATATTCTGTTAATTAAAAAATATTTAAGTTTGAAGGCAATGTCTGGAGATAGGCTTTACATGGATGTGAAACATAGATGATTCGAAAGACGAAGCAACAATCTTTTGAAATGGTATAACAAAATAATGCTGAAAGATTATCTGTAAAGAGTGAGTCTCCAATAAGGAAAACCTTAAAAACATAAATGAAAGTAGGGAGATAGTGAAACTACTGAAAGGAAAAGATCTTACCTGATAGGATGCATATACGTTCATACAAGAATACTGAAAAGAGAAATAAAAATTAAATATAATAATAATAGCATGAGATAACAGAAACTGGAATATATTAAAGTGGGCTTCTTATTAATAGACACTAAGAAGAGGTCTAAGGAGTGAAGTATAACATATTCAAGAAGGATGTCTAGTTTATAAAACTAGACAGCATGTTGTTGAAGTAGAAACTAGCAACTTATGTTTCATGGGTTTGAAATTAACTTAAAAAACGCCTCAACAACCCAGATAAAGTGCAACAAATGAACAACCTGCATTAGTTCAGACAATGAACATCTGTTTAAATAAGTGTTAATATAAGTTTAAATAAGTGTTAATATAAGTTTAAATAAGTGTTTAAATGGATTAGTGGTTTTCTTGCACATGTAATTTTTCTTCGGTTTATCTAAAAGCACTTTAAAACAAATTTCCCCTAAATGGTAATTTATGTAGCAGACTAAGTAGTTTTCAATGGTTACTATTAACCTATTAAAAATCAGCTTCACTTATTTTTTAATATTGTTTAAAAGAAAGATTTGATACATAGCAAGTTTTAAATAACTACTAAGTCTGCTTGTTACAGAGGCCTCTCCTCTATCTTCTATCTTTCCACTTTTTTTTGCACTAGTCTTCTCCTTTTATCCCACACCTTTCTTTCTACCTTCAGCCATCAATTGGTCTTTTTCTTGATCTCCTTCCCTCCATTTCCATCTAATAGAAAGACCCTTCTTGGTATCCTGAATTCCTTCATCCTTTTTTCATGTCTGAACTACCTCATCCTTCTCAATTCCATTCAATAATGGCTCCTCTCAATCACTTCTCACTCCCAGACTCCTCATTTCACAAACCTGTATTCTATACCTATCCCTCTTTCTCATTACCCACGTCTCCGCTCCATACAGCAATATAACTTCATAATATGTTTTATACAAAATCTTCTTGAATTTCAAAGGAAAATCTCTAATCAGGCTTCCCACTGCCTTCATAAACCCCCAGCCAGCTTGCCTCATTCATTTAGTTCTTTGTCAATTCTGCGATTCTCTTGAAATACACTATCAAGATACTTAAAACTTTCTCTCTGGTTTTATATAATTTATTACATATAAACTATATGCAGTAAAGCTTACTATTAAAAATGATTTAGAAATCAACATTATCCCAATAAATATAAATGTTACATTGTTTAACGATAATCCATTATTATTGTACAAATTTAGTTTTGTATTATTCTGTTTCTTGAATGCTAGTTGGCACTGCTGGAAACATGACAATGATGCTCAACCTAGATATGTCACCCAGGCTACAAACCCTCTCTGTGTAGTAGACATTAATCATGCAAACAGCTTTCACAGCTGACCAGTTTTATTAATGCTGACTCCTCTACTCACCCATTTATCATCATTCAGCAGTACATATACTAAAATTGCAACGATCATCCAATTAAATTTTTGCACTGTTACAACATATTGTTTCCTATCACCATTTTGTGTTGTATATTTTAAAGAAGTTAAGTAGTTTACATAGAGGATTTAAAATACATTTTTTTCAGAAACAGTGCAATTTAACAAAATGAAATAAATGCTCTATTTTCATTAAAACCTCAATGAAAATTACTGTAAATTACACAGTGATGGACATTTTATATTAATTTATGTACATATTAGTTCCTTAAAAAGGAATGTATTTTATTAAGAATGTACATTCTGTATTTTGAAAGCATTAAGGTATAATTTAGCATAGTAAGCATTGTAAGGTCAAGTTATGGAGTTATCTCCCCAACAATACTCAATACACTAATTGAAGATGACAGTGTTTCTATTTCCATTATTGAAATCAAAATAAAAAAAGTTTTTTTAAATAAAGAATTCATCAGACATTTTTCAACGCAGTACAAAGCACAAAGTATTTAAGACAAATTCAAAATGAAATGGAGCCTTGTTTTACTTTTTGAATTTTGTTATTAAATACTTTGCAGATTTGCCATTCTTACTGTAAATTATCTCTACCAAAGGATTTTTTTTAACTTGTTTATTTTTTTATAATAAGCAGCTTTTCTATTTATCAACCTGTTCTCTCAAAAAAGATAATTATATATAAGTCAAAGTATAACTACAACTCGAGCCTACGCACAGCTGCTTGCCCATGTAGACTCATTACCTATCTATTTGTAAAATATTTTTCAATTGATTTTTTTATAAATTACGGTATTATTAATTACAATTCTATGATAGTTCAGTTAATTTAAAGAAAGATTACAGAACATTAATTGTGTTTTTTAGTGATTTCAAAATCCATGTTCACCTATATGGATTGTGTACGATTGGTATCTTAAGAACACATAAACATATGTTTGATCTATGTTCATGTTAGTTGGAAGACTAAGATTACGTTGCATCCAAAAGTTGGGTTATTTCTTGACTTCACAAAAAAGCTAAGTTAATATTACGTGAAAAGGAGAAAAACACATTAAACTGTTTTTTATAAGAAGGTGTTATCTTGTGTTGGTGAATATAAAAGCAGTTATGTGACATGTATCTGTGTGGGCGAGTGGACTATCTGTCAACACTGCAGGTATTTGGGCAGGCAGACAGGGTGTAATAGTGCAATTTATTGCAGTATGTTTCATTTTATTAATATTTCCTTAGTTGCTGCTTTTATGGTATTTTTCTACATTCAAAGAACTATTTTTAAAAGCCAGACAAGAGCTGTTTGTTATTGGTGCCTTAAATGTGTGTAAAGGTTTGATAGCTTAGTTTCTTGGAATTAGTAAATAGACTGATATATTTGATATAACAGTAAAATAAAAACATTGTTTATTGCGTTTTAACTTAATACATGGATGCATTGCTAATAGTCAGTCATTATAAAAATTAATAAAATATACTTCTATTGGGAAATGCATTTTTGTGTCATCAAAGAAACATTCAGCAGTATAATAACATTTCTCCAGGTTTTATTCTTTTTAATTTTTTAAGTACTTAAAATATTTGCATGTGTCTGTTGAAGGAGGATTTTAACGGTTATAGTTGTTTCATGTATGATAATTTCATTAAAACAATAGTATTGCGTTTAAGAATTGCCCATTTATATTACCATTTATTTTATAGACAGATAGATTTTCCATCCAATTTTAAATTTTGAATCACAAAATATCATCTGTTTTTGTGGTCCATTGTGGAGTGCTAGTGTAGTCCCATGTAAATGTAATGGAGTTTAAACCAGCTGTGGTTGCGGGCCTCACTAACTAACAAAATTTCAGGCACAAATATTCCTATTACATGAAATATCTATTGTAGGTTTATATAACAGTCGGCACTGGTGGCGCAGTGCTGTAACTCAGCTACACAGGGACAAAGTGTTTGGGAGATTGTAGGCGATAGGTTGGATGCTCGGTCCTCTTGATACTGACATGGCGTCCGCTTGATGGTTGCTATCGGGTTGGACACTACTAGAGACACATGTTGGGTGGTAATCTTTGTGCGGATGTTGTGTGGGGGAGATAACTGAGTATCAGGCTTGTCAATTAGCTGAAAATCAGACCAGCACTACGTGGTTCGGATTCCACGTAAAGCTGTAGGTCCCTTAGTTGCCCTGGCTGTTGGGCTATTAATAAATTGCCCTTTCTGAGGAACAGTTGAACTCAGTTAGTAACCAGACTAAACTCATCCTACACTTATATAACCATTCATATTCGCCTTAAAATACCAACAATGTTGTGTCGGTGTCTCATATGTGAGAATGTAATCAAAGATAATACTTATTAACCAATTTTAAATGAAATTACAATTTGAAAATTTGATTGCTGATTCAGGGAACTATGAGTATTTTAAATTTGCTGAAGACCAATTTACACAACTGGAATTTGCTGCCACGAGTATGTAATTTGGAAGAAAACAGATTTTTTTTAGTATGAAAAATTCACAGCCAGTTCAAATTAAGAATGAAAGAACAAAATGTAGGTAACAATTCAGACACTTACTTAATTTTCTTGCCCTCAATTTTATTAATATGCAGTATTGTATGTCAAATTCTTTTATGGACTATAAAAAACCATGTATCCATTTTGTAATTTTTTATGATCAGATGAAAATAATACAGTAGTATTGTTTTATGATTAAATTAATGTAAATAAATAACATGTGTTTGATTGGTTACAGGTAGATTTGGATTTGTTTTTGTTGATATCATTTTTTGAAATTGCAGATTCCTTGAACCTTGATTGGATGTCAGTTTTTAATAAGAGAATACTGCCAGAGTGGATGGTTAAATTGAAGTTAACCTCCAAAAAAGTTAATTGTGAAAACAAATGTACACCAAGTTTTGAAAAAAGACTCATGTTAACATTTGAAGGAAGGGTGAATTATGTAAATACGGTTAACGATTTTCAAACTGTGTGTAACAATATTCATCAGACATTAGAAACAATAGATGAGCTTGTCTTAGGGTTTGACATGGAATGGCCTGTTTATTTTACTAAAGGCAAGTCTTCAGGTCGTACTGCCTTAATACAGATATGTCCCAATTTAGAATCGTGTTACATTTTCCATGTCTCACAGTGGAATGAACCTCCAAAGGAACTCTTACCCTTGCTGAGCCATCCTAAAGTTCTGCTCGTAGGACTGAACATCTCAGGGGACATGTGGAAACTTGCCAAGGACTTTGATGTTTCCGTGGTTTCCATAGTTAAGAATAATATTTTAGATATCAGTACTTTTGCCAACCAAGTTTTGGGAAGCCAACAACGTTGGAGCTTGGCTAAGCTGGTTTTGTATGTGTTGAAAAAACACATGGAGAAATCATTAGATGTGAGAACTAGTGATTGGGCCAAAGAAGTGCTGAGTCCAGAACAGATACAGTATGCCGCTACTGATGCATATGCAAGTTTGTTGGTGTACAAAAAACTAAAAGAAATTCAGAAGAGGCATGAAATGTTAAGCACCTAAAGGAAAGAAGAATGTGATCATATATATTCATTAAATAATGGAAGTGATAATGAGATGAATAGGGTGATAATACAACCGCTGGAATTTGTATTATTTTAAAATGAGTTAAAGATTACAAAAAAAGAGTTGACTCACTTTAAAATATTGAATGTTTTATTTTTTTTTTTTTAAGTTTAAATCAAATTCCAACAGTATATATATATATATATATATATATATATATATATATATATATATATATATATATATATGTTATGTTAAAATTCTAAAATCTTTTATTATTTTTTTATTACCAGATACAACACTGGAAAGTCCAATTAATTGAAGTGATATCCAGTCTCAAATAAACCTTACTTATTCTCAAATAGAATGTATATAGCGATGGAAAAAGGGATAAAGATAGCATCCCTAATACTGTCTTGTTATGTTTACTTGAAAGATGCTTTGACAATTCAAAAACATATTTACTGAACATTCCTGGAAATCAATCTGTCTTTCTGTCTATCCCATTTATTTTTCAGGCTCAAATCCTATAAATATCAAAATAGTAGTTAATTTTAACAAATCAAGAAAAAATGAATTAAAAAAATATCTAAAATACTGCTCATTTTTTGTTATGATTTGATATTAGAGTTATATTCTTTGATTAATTATGTTCTGAACAATGATATTACCATTATTTATGATACGAACTTTCTTGAAGTTTCTAAAAAAAGTAGTAAAAATTAGGTTTATATCTAAAGCGGAGGTTGTGTTGAATCCTAGCAACTAGCAGTCACGGTGGAATCTGTCCACCCATACACATACAGTGGAATTGACCCACCCACCCACCCGTACATGTACAGTGGACAATAATGTGTCCATATCATAATCAATACAATACAATAATAGTCTATTAATCAATACAATACATGTTCAATAACCATAATTGATTAGTAGCGTAGTTGGTTAAAAGTCGCTAAAGGTTCATAAGCTAAAGGTTCTTAGTTCTATCCCAATAAGTCAAAGACATTTTGAGAGGAGTCATCTGATAACCCCGCGCTGTTCATATGACATTGGCCTATTAATTAATTAATGACAATTAATTAATTAAGGAATAGTCAGCCTAAGTTTGTCACTAAGACTGCATTTGCTCAAATCAACACTCATTAAAAACCAATATTCGCCCTCAGCTCGATGATTGATATCTTAAGAATGAATAAAAATAAACAAATATCATTATTGAGATAAACTCTGTATCCGTATCAATATAAAAACCAACATAATGTGTTTCTAATACATTTTATATTGTTCAAGAATTGTAAGGTAAAAGAGCCAACAGCTGAGATGAGTATTGTGCTATAGTATGCTGTATGCTTTGTTAAAAATAGTATTTTATCTGCTTATTTGTAGTTTTATTTTTTAAATAGTTTTTTAATTAGCATAATACGTGTTAGTAGTGAATATGTGCCGGTTTTGCACCAGCAGTAGACATTTATGGGCAGAGCGAGACCCACTTTTTTTCGGTTTTCCAAGATGGCGGCGGTCACGTGACCGGATCCAAGATGGCGGCGCAGTGGTCCCACCCCCCTCCCCCACAAAATTTCCCTCCAAATTCCTAAATTTCCCTCACATTTCCCACGTCATACTATATAAAATGCTCTTTTTTTCCAATATAACGTCTTTATACTATATAAAATACAAAAGATGGCGACCGGATCCAAGATGGCGACCGGAAGTGGACCGGAAGTAGACTGGAAGTGACCGGAAGTAGACTGGAAGTGGACCGGAAGTGACCGGAAATGGACCAGAAGTGACCGGAAGTAGACCGGAAGTGACCGGAAATGGACAGGAAGTGACCGGAAGTGGACCGGAAGTGACAGGAAGTGACCGGAAGTGGACCCAAGATGGCCGTCCGAAACGGAAGCAGTGGTGCCAACCCCTGGAGGGAAAAAACAAAATTTCCCTCCAAATTCCCAAATTTCCCTTACATTTCCCACACTATACTATATAAAATACACTCCTACCCTTTTCCCCGTTATACTATATAAAATGCTTTCATGTACTTCCAACGACCGTCAGCTACCTTCGTACGTGTCAGCTGCTGGTCCAGCGCGCATGCGCGTTGTTACTCTACTCATATATACACTATAACAAATGTAACATGTCATATACTCTATGTGGCTGACCCAATCGCAGCACACCTAGTGGCAACGCCGTGCTTCCGATCACAGCGCCCCTAGTGGCAATGCCAACCCGATAGCAGCACCCCAAACAGCAATACCGATCGACCGCAGCGCACCTAGCGACCACACCGGTGCGTGGGTGGTGCATGCGCAGGGACTTGCTACTCTGTGGCATTATACACTATAATAAATGTCGATTACTCTCTGTGCAAATGCGCACCTGGTGGCAAAACTATGCACATCCTTTCGAAACATGGCGCCTTCGGAAGGGAAGTCCCTGGAGGTAATTCCCCTTCTTAAATTCCTTCGTTATACTATACAAAATGCACTCTTAACCTTTCCCTCGTTATACTATATAAAATACACTCCCAACCTTTTCCCCGTTATACTATATAAAATGCTTTCGTGTACTTCCGACGACTACCTACGATGCACCCCTCGGCTACAGGTCTAGCGCGCATGCGCACCCATATGCTACGCTCTGATTGGTTGCCTCCCTACTTTACAAGTAATCTTTCTCACATGCACCGTTAGCCTACCTATTTCAATTTATTTTGAATGTTTTATAAATACACTGGTAACATGCGCTCTTAACTTCAGGTACTGATGTACGGCTTCCTACCACCGTTACCTACCTTTACTTATCTATCCAATCACGGTTGGGTACATACTTAACACTCTAGCCAACCCTCAATACACGTTTTAATTAAAAATCAAGGACAGCTATATTTAATACACTGTTAACCTTTTAGTCCTTTAACTCCCATCTACTTAACTTCATATCAAACACACCCGACACCCTTCAAACTTAATACACTAGCTTAACACTCTTACCAATGCCTAACCGGACTATCAAACTGTACTTACGAGGTCTACTCAGGCTTTATCGGTCCGTTACTACAAGCTTCACATTTTCTTTTATTAACTATCAACTAACAATTTCCTATTTTCACCCAACTTTGCGTACGTGTACATGTTACCTTGGTTACATTACTTACTTTCACTCACTTTTATTATCAATTCTGTGGACTCTCCCTTACCTCACTTCCTATCCAAAACTCATCAGTCCCACTACACCCAGCCTCACTTCCTTTCCTCAAAAATTCCTTCCTTTGTACTATAGTGACACTCAAGGACTAATTCACTATCATTTCACAAACCATATCTCACTGCCTCTGCTCGGTGCACTGGCAGTCCAATAGTTCTCGCACACTTTTCTTATCGAAACCACTTCCATTACCACAATCATTGCTTTACATCTCGTGTCTTTTATTTGCACAATGTCTTTTAATAATCACTTAATTAACATTGTATATAGTCCCTTCTTCTCATTTTGAAAAACAGTACTACACAGGATGACGTAATCGGAGTTTCAAGTCTGGACAGGCGCGTGACTCATACAGCGACTGTGAAACTCGGGTATAGGGCTCCAGGCGCCAGACTGGTTTTCATGTCTAGGCGTGGACCTAATTGCCCCCTCCCCCTCCCCCCTCGATCCCTATATAAACGACCAACACACACTCAATCTGTCTCACTTCTGCTCTTGCTCTCGTACTGATCAGACGTGTCTTCACTTTGCTCCTACTCAACATCAGTAATTATTCTTGTAATTTATATTTTGACCTTTGTTCTTTGTGCAGTATTTTGAATTTGTTTCACCCACTCCCCCCTCGATCTCTATATAAACGACCAACACATTCAATCTGTCTCACTTCTGCTCTTGCGCTCGTACTGAGCAGACGTGTCTTCACTTTGCTCCTACTCGATATTAAACACTTTAACTCTTTTATATTTTGGACACCGTTCTCTGTACGGTATTTCGAAAGTAATAATCAATATTTTAACCTTTGTTCTTTCGATTTAATTTTCTTTAAAAGATGGAATCCTTTTCCATATATGACAACCTCGTCACCATTTCCCGTCGGTTCAATACCACAGGAACCGACCCCCTTACTGTTCTGACCGAACATAAAAACAAAATAATGTCTGAAATAAATAACCACCTAAACAGGCTCGGGGGAGTTAAATGGTATATTTCCGTTCAAATTAAATTCACTAAAACTATGAATAACGAAGAAATCACAACAAAACCTTTCTTTCACGGCAAAACCCGTCCTTTGCTACCTTCCGATTCTTTAGATATTCAGTATTCCGAGGCTACAGACAAAATTTTAGAAAGCGTGGCTAAGTGGGTGAGCCAGGGAAGTGGGTGGGTAATAGAAAATGTTTTACGACTTGATCTATTCATTGTTAAATATCAACCTTTGTACGCCTCTTCTTTCATACCCACTCCGAAAAAAAATGCCAACCCCAAACAGGGAATTGTAAATTTTAAGAACAATGATGAAAAATGCTTCCTGTACTCTGTACTTGCCCATTTATATCCCGATAAACATAGACGAGTAAGCTATTATAAATCCTTGGAACATAATATAAATATGTCCGGGATTAGCTATCCCGTTCAAATTTCCGATCTCGATAAATTTGAAAAATTAAATCCTACTTTGTCAGTCAACGTATTTGGATTTGAAAACGACGAAATTTACCCACTAAGAATAACAAAAGAAAAATTCAGACTTCATCAGGTTAACTTGTTACTTTTGACTACCGACACGACCACTCACTACTGCTTGATAACAAACATGTCCCGACTTTTAGCTCACTTAACTAAACATGATAAAGCATATTACTACTGTGACTACTGCCTACACAGATTTTCTTCTCAACTACGACTTACTAACCACTTACCTTTGTGTTCACCTCACGGAGCACAAAAAACTAGACTACCGACCGACGACGAAAAATACATGTCCTTTACAAACCACACACTATGCCACAAAGTCCCCTTCACCATATACTGTGACTTTGAGTCCTTCATTGTACCTATCCCTATTACAATTAACGATCCATCCACGTCACACACGACCAACACTGCCCACCACATCCCCTCTGGCTTCTGTTATGTAATCATTGATAGTAATGGTAAACCCATAAAGCAACCTAAAGTCTATAGCGGCCCCGATGTTGTTGACACTCTTCTAAATTGTTTGATTGAGGAGTCTAAAGAGCTCTTACCTATTATTCATAGAAACATTCCGATTAATATGTCTCCACAAGACAAAATTATCTTCCAAAACGCTACCACCTGCCACCTTTGTAAAAAACCTTTAGACGGTGACAAAGTGGCCAACCATAATCACCTAACGGGCGAGTTCTTGGGACCCACCCACAATTCATGCAATCTAAATTATAAAGTCCCCAACCATATCCCAGTCTTTTTCCATAACCTCAGAGGTTATGACTGCCATCAAATTATTCAAGGGTTAGGTTAATTCAAAAAAGAAAAACTCTCATGTATCGCTACTACTAGCGAACGGTACATTTCAGTCACCCTTGAATCCTTACGATTTCTGGATTCCTTACAGTTCCTAAACGCCTCTTTGGACACACTCGTGTCCAACCTAGTTACTGACGGGGCTTCTAAATTCCAAATCTTAGGGCAGTGTATGACCAATACTGAACTACTTCTACGCAAAGGTGTCTTTCCCTATTCCTACATGACAGACGAATCTAAATTCAACGATACTGAACTTCCTCCCAAGGAGGCATTCTTCAACGACTTGACTCAAACACATATATCTGATGAAGACTATACCCATGGCCAGACTGTGTTGTCAATCTTTAGTATGACCACTTTGAAACATTATCATGACCTTTACTTACTAACAGACGTACTATTACTGGCAGACGTTTTTGAAAACTTTAGAACTACCAGTATGACTTACTACGGTATTGACCCGTGTAACGTCTACTCTGCCCCCGGACTGGCATGGAATTCCATGCTAAAAATGACTGACGTAAAACTCGAACTACTTACAGACATTGACCAACACCTCTTCGTTGAGTCTGGGATCCGGGGCGGTGTCTCCATGATACCCAATCGGTACGCCCAGGCCAACAACCCTTACTTACCCGACTATGACTCATCGAAACACATCAATTACCTCCTGTACCTCGACTGTAACAACCTGTACGGGACCAGTATGTCTGATAGACTCCCAGAGTCTGATTTTAAATGGATCGACCCACAAGTCACTGACTTTACAAAAGTACCCGACGACTCCGACACTGGTTACATTCTAGAAGTTGACTTACACTACCCTGACCACTTACATGACCTACATTCCGACTTTCCACTGGCCCCCGAACGTAAAGTAGTGACAGACGATATGCTCTCCCCCTACTGTAAGGACCTACTTGACGAACTCAACTATAAACCCACCAAGACCGAAAAACTACTAACTACTTTATGTGACAAAACCAAGTACGTTGTACACTACAGGACTCTAAAACTATACCTACAACTGGGACTTGTACTGACTAAAATCCACAGAGTTCTTAGCTTTAAACAGTCTGCCTGGCTTGCACCTTTCATCAACTTCAACACAGAAAAAAGAAAAGAAGCTAAATATAATTTCGAAAAAGATTTCTTTAAATTAATGAATAACGCGACATATGGAAAGAGTTTGGAAAATGTTAGGTCGCGCATTGATTTTAAATTGGTCACCAACGAAAAGCAATTGGTCAAATGGACAGCTAGTCCCAGACTTAAAACATTCTTCGCATACAATAAAGATATCGCGGGATTGGCATTGAAAAAACAAACAATCTTTTTAAACAGACCCATCTATGTCGGGTTCTCAGTATTGGAAATCTCAAAATTTATCATGTACAACTTTCATTATAATTGGGCAATTGCAAAGTACAGGAAAAACGTTAAACTTTGCATGACAGATACTGACAGTCTGTTTTATCATATTACAACAGCAAACATCTACGAAGATATGAGAAATGATCTTGACCTATTTGATACGTCAGATTATCCTGAGGAACATCCATGTTACAGTGTGAACAACAAAAAGAAACTAGGAAAATTTAAGGATGAAATGAATGGAAAACCACCAGTAGAGATCGTTGGCCTTAGAGCTAAATGTTACTCTATTCTAAATTATGATCTGGAGGAAAAGAAGGTAGCCAAAGGCGTCCCCCGAGTAGCGATAAAGAAACAATTAAAACACGAGCAATATAAACAATGTCTTTTTCATCACGTCTTAAACGTCCATATTAAATCTGCTTTAAACATCCATAGTGAAAAACACAACATATACACTCAGAACATTTCAAAATTATCACTTTCCCCATTCGACGACAAACGTTACATTTTGGAAAACGGCATTGACACAGTAGCATACGGACATCACATCATCAACAAAAAACGAGCTGTAGAACACGATCATGACTACATTAACAAAAAACCAAAACTCACCCATAACTCAAACATAAACTTTGAAACAGAAAAACAATAATATATACACTTCAAACATAAAAATTAATAAAATAACAACTAAAATTACATACTGTCAGAACGTCTTTCCAGAACCGTTAACCCTCACCTCCTTCCTTTCCCACATCCTGTTCTTATTGTGTCACTTGCATATGACACCAATTCCACTACATCGGAACTCTGTTAAACTCTTCTAATAACCCATGGTTACTAACATGTCCGTAGAAACCCAATTTACAGCATTGGATGGGCTCGACCCAACCGTAGTGCAATGTAAAAACCTCATACTGGGTCACCTTCTTCTTGATTACGGTAACTCCTACGCCAGGTAACTAATGTTAAGTTAGTTTTGAGTAAACTCTTTTACCACCATCCTTTAAAAAAAACAACCCATAAAGTAAATTCTGTTATAATACGAACACTTTTGTGAGCTTACATTACTTCAATTTATTAACAGCTATCTTCAGCTCCGAGTGATAGAATACCGTACCATCGAGGTGAGGACGGCCCAAGTTTAATAAAAAATGTCCGACTGTTCTCCAAGGCAGCTGTAAAACGTGTAAGACCTGAGACAGTCCTGCAGCTTGGGGCTGGGCTAAACCCTGTAAGACCTCGAGTCGCAGTCCGGGCCCTCGTAAGGTACATGTATGATTGAGTGGCTGGATAGTATCCATAGGTGAGGGAGAGAGGCTTACAAAAAGAAAAAACACAAAAACCTACTGTAAAAAACAGAATCAAAAATAATAAAACAAATGTATATATAAAAACCCCTTTGTAAGTCTGTACGTCACATTGAAAGGCTTCTCTAAGTAAAGTGATGTCTTAACTTACTGAGGGACCCGAAAATATAAAAGTAAATAACTAAATAATACTGGGAGGTAGCATTTTGTTATGGAGTGGCTATCACCGCAACTTGCGATGGTTGGGGCAAGTTTCATTAAACTACCCGTGGGGGTTACCAGACCTCTATCGGGAGCGTCCCATGGGAATTGGGCAATGCCCTTAAGTTTTGCCTTCAGCTTACTTGAGGGTAGTGAGGAATTAAATACTCACCGTGAAAGAAAACTGGTTAAATAAAAAACAAACACATCAAAGAGAGATTGAGAATCAGGAAGTGATCCTGTACTATATGGTACAACTTTCTAAAAAAGAGTAAATTATGTCCAAAAGTAAGAAAAAATCAAAGATACATACAAATTTCAGAAAACTTTACATAAAAATGTAATTGTTGAAAAATGTCTCAAATCAAGGAAGAACTACCAACATAGTAGTCTCTAAATCCCTTAAAATTTAGTTAAAATCTCAATAAATAGGGATATTTGTGTACAAAATATGTTATAATTCCCTAAAAGCATTTAAATTCAGTGTCATAACAATAATATTTCTCCTAAACATTTAAAATCCCTTTAAAATACTCTTATAGAACCTTTATAAACTTAGTTTGAGTTGAAAACAACATACAAAACTAATGTAACACGTGTAAATTAATTGTTTTACTTACATAATTATCCAATTGACTCAAAACAGATGACAAAGTGTAAGTAGTCAATAGGAATAAATTCTCTTTAATGTTCACATTTTAAGTCTGGTTTTAACAAAACTCAGTACTAATGATTGTTTGCGTAAATAAACGAATAGTTTAGTTTTTTTTTTTTTTTTTTTTTTTTTTTTTTTTTTTTTTTTTTTTTTTTTTTTTTTTTTTTTTTTTTTTTTTTTTTTTTTTTTTTTTTTTTTTTTTTTTTTTTTTTTTTTTTTTTTTTTTTTTTTGTTTTTTGTTTTTTTTTTTTTTGTTTTTTTTTTTTTTTTTTTGTTTTTTTTTTTTTTTTTTTGTTTTTTTTTTTTTTTTTTTTTTTTTTTTTTTTTTTTTTTTTTTTTTTTTTTTTTTTTTTTTTTTTTTTTTTTTTTTTTTTTTTTTGTTTTTTTGTTTTTTTTTTTTTTTTTTTTTTTTTTTTTTTTTTTTTTTTTTTTTTTTTTTTTTTTTTTTTTTTTTTGGTTTGTTTTTTTTTTTTTTTTTTTTTTTTAATTTTTTTTTTTTTTTTTTTTTTTTTTTTTTTTTTTTTTTTTTTTTTTTTTTTTTTTTTTTTTTTTTTTTTTTTTTTTTTTTTTTTTTTTTTTTTTTTTTTTTTTTTTTTTTTTTTTTGAAAGTGTCTATTTAGAAACTTTGACGTTAACATTAAAAAGTTTAGTCTTTTTATTTGTAATATACTCGAGCAGAAAATTATAAACACCACACTCAGAGACACCAACACACACCCATGAACATACCTACCTACTACCTACAAACATTCATCACTCTTGTACTTTCCATCAACCACTCAAGCACACAAAAACCAACCACACACACCTTCATATAAGACTCCTTGGTTGGTCACCCATCAACTCAAAAATACATAAACCTCTGATACATCATTCACTTTGAACATAACATAAAACCCAGAGTGACACCCACATTCATGGAGACCTACCTACCCCAAACATAACAACTTGACCTGACCACCCACCTACAACATCACACACAGTACGACCTCGATAGATACTTAACATACCTATTACATGAAGCCTCCGATGACTCACAATCCTTATATTCATGAACAACCACCTGCCCAAACGTACGACCTCAAACAAGACCAACAAAAAACATGACTCACGTATAACCACACATTTTAAAACCTACAAAGACCAACCACACATAGTAACCACACCATTCAATCATGACTTAACATGAACAACCAACACTCCTTGACTTACCACTCACACCTTACTCAACACACAATAGACTAACATAAACCAACCATTTACATAAAAACCCTAGATCGACACCTTAAACATTCATTGGAGACTCTACCTACCAAACAACAACTTTGATGACCACCCCACACTACACAACCCACACATTCCATCTTGATAATCCATTCAACCCTCCCATAAAAAGACTCTTGTCAGACTATTTACTTAACATACAAGACACCACACATCTACACCAACCATCTACTACTCAACAACTCAAAAAGACAAACTCACACACTCTACATATAAAGACTCTTTGGTTGTTCGCCCACCAACTCACATAAACAACCACCTCTGATACAACCAGTCACTGAACATGTACATAAAACGGATTGACACCATCATACATGTAGAGACCCTACCTTACCAACAGACAACTTGACTAGCTAAAGACCTAAAGTGTTTCCTAAAATTCTACTTTTCAACTAAAAATACTAGAGATAGTTAGGTTTAAAAGCAATGAAACACAGAAAAAGTAGGTTTTTAAAATGAACAAAGAAAAAGTTAGTTTAAAAAAAAGAAACCTAGAAAAAGTAGGTTTAAAAAATGAAACACAGAAAAGTAGGTTATCAACATCAGAAAAGGTTCATTAAAATTGACTATTTTAACAACTTTTCGGAAAAGTAAGATAGCAATCAACCCTTATCAACAAATCAACCAAGATACTATATTAAAATCCAATCTTATAGTGTAATAATGTTATTTTAAAACATGAATTATATAAAAAAAAAAAAAAAAAAAAAAACAATAGTATTTTTTACGTGAATGGGTAGTTCTCTAGGAGTTTGTATGTAGGATGAGTGGTGGGTGTAGGTGTGTCCTATGGAATCGTGTGTTTAGAGGTAGGTGGATTGTCTAATAAAGAGTTCATGTGTAATTAAGTAGATGGTCTATCACAGGTATAATGTTCCAATGATGGTGTATCAAGTGTATATATGAATAGTGGTGCCTGTTTAGGTCAAACCTGTATCGGTGTTGATTGATTCTTGAATGGTTTGGTTGGTGGTCCTTTAAAAGTCCTTATGCTTTGGAAAGGGGTCAAGTCGAATGTTTGTAGTAGGTCATCCATGGATTATTGAGTCAATCTACAGGTTTATGTATAATGGGTAAAGTTATGTATCTATAGAGAGTACTGTGGTGTGTGAGTAGGTGGGTGGTTAGTCAAGAGTGTAGAATGTTGAGTAGGTAGGGTTGTTCATGTTGTTTGATTAGTGGTGCTCTATCACAGTGATAATGTTCCAAGTGGATGTGTATCAGAGGTTATATATGTTGAGTAGGTGGGTTGAGTGTTACGGTCTGCCTCTATGGTGTAGTGGTTGTTCTTGTATGTTTGTATGTGTCCTTCAAATTCTTGTGCTTTGGGAAGGTGGTCAATCGTGTGTATGGTAGGTAGGGCATCCATAGAATGTTGGGTGTCTATCTACGGTTTTATGTAAGGTTGTTATGAAGTCTATCTTGTGTTGAGTAGGTGAGTGGTAATCAAGAGTGTTGGATGTTTACGAAGTGGTAGGTGGGTTGTTCATGTAAGTCATGATGTATGGTGTGTGTTTGGTCTTGTATGTTAAATTGTGTGGTATACGTGAAGTACCTTGTTTTTTGTTAGTGGGTCGAAGTCCGTATGTTGAAGGTTGGTTGTTCCTTGAATGTGAGGATTTGTGAGTTAATCGGAAGGCTTCAAGGTAATTGGTAGTTAAGGATCTATCGAGAGTACTGTGTGGATTGTAGTGTGTTGTCAAGTTGGTATGTTTTGGTAGGTAGGATCTACCATGAATGATGGTTGTCAATCCAAGTGTTAATGTATATGTCAGTAATGGTGTATCAGCAGGTGTTGTATGTGAGTTGGTGGGCGGACCAACCAAGAGTCTTATATGTAGAGTGTGTGGTTGTTCTTTTGTGTGGTTGAGGAGGTAGATGTTGGTGTAAATGTGTGTGTCTGTCTGTTAAGTAAATAGTCGACAAGAGTCTTGTATGGAGGGTGGAAGGATTATCAAGATGAAATGTGTGGTGTGTAGTGGTGGTCAATCAAGTTAGTATGTTTGGTAGGTAGAGTTTCTTCCATGAATGTTAGGTGTCCGATCTAGGGTTTTATGTAATGGTTGGTTATGTAGTCTATCTGTTGTTTGAGTAGGTGAGTGGTAAGTCAAGAGTGTTGGGTTGTTCAAGTTTAAGTCCATGATTGAATGGTGGTGGGTTGGTCTTGTATGTTACATGTGGTTATACGTGAAGTCTGTTTTTTGTTGGTGTTTGAGTCGTAGTTTGGGAGGTTGGTTGTTCATGAATGTAAGGATTGTGAGTCAATCGGAGCTTCATGAGATAGGTAGTTAAGTGATCTATCGAAGAGTACATGTGTGTGATGTGTAGGTGGTGGTCAGTCAGTTGTATGTTTGGTAGGTAGGGGAGGTCTTCCATGAATTTTGGGTGTCAATCGATGAGTTTTATGTAATAGTTCAAGTGCAATGATGTAACAGAGGTGTTTGTAAGGGGGGGGGGGGGGGGGGGGGGGGGGGGGGGGGGGGGGGGGGGAGTTGAGTTGATGGTACCAACCAAGAGTTCTTATATGAAGATGTGTGGTGGTCTTTTGTGTGTTGAGTAGGTAGAAATGGTAAGTCAAATTGTGATGAATGTTTGTTAGGTAGGTAGGTATGTTCATAGGTGTGTGTTTGGTCTCGAGGGTGGTGTCATATACATTTTCGGACGAGTATATTACAACTAAAAGGAACGAAAACTTTCTTACTGTTAGATGTCACAAGTTTCTACAATAGACACATTCAACACTATTCGTTTATTTGTTTTATTACGCAACACAATCCATTAGTACTGATTTGTTAAAACCAGACATAAAATGTGAACATTAAAAGATAATTATTACTGTTGACTACTTCAACTTTGTCATACTTGTTTTGAGTCAATGGATAATTATGTAAGTAAAACAATTAATTACATGTGTACATAGTTTGTATGTTGTTATCAACCTCAAACTAAGTTTTATAAAGGTCTATAAGAGTATTTAAAGGGTTTAAATGTTAGGAACTAAATATTATTGTAATACACTGATTTTAAAATGCTTTAGGAATTATAACAATTTTGTACATATATAATCCCTAATTTATTGAGATACACACCTAAAACTAATTTTAAGGGATTTAGAGACTACTATTTGGTAGTTCTTCTTTGATTTGAGACATTTTACAACAATTTACATTTTTATGTAAAGTTTTTCTGAAATTTTGTATGTATCTTTGATTTTTTTCTTACTTTTGACATTAGTTCTCTCTTTTAGAAAGTTGTACCATATAGTACAGGATCACATCCTGTATCTCAATCTCATCTTTGATGTCTGTTTGTTTTTGATTTAACCCAGTTTTTCTTCACGCAAGCCAGTGAGTATTGAATTTCTCACTTACCCTCAAGAAGCTGAAGGCAAAACTTAAGGGCAACTGCCATTCCCATGGGACGCTCCCGATAGAGGTCTGGTAACCCACACGGGGTAGTTTAATGTAACTTGCCCAACCATCGCAATTCGGGCGAGACTAGCCACTCATAACAAAGATGCTACCTCCCAGTAGTATTTAGTTATTTACTTTTATATTTTTTGGTCCCTCAGCTAAGTAAAGACCATCACTTTACTTAGAGAAGCCTTTCATGTGACGTACAGATTACAAAGGGGGATTTAAATATAACATTTTGTTTTATATTTTTTTTGTTCGTTTTTTGTTTTTTTTATTATTTTGGTGTTTTTTTCTTTTGTAAGCCTCTCCGAATCCCCTCACCTATGGATACTAACCAGCCATTCAATATATATTCCCTTACGAGGGCCGACTTGCGACTCAGTCTTACAGGGTTAGAGCCCCAGCCCAACTGCAGGACTGTCTCAGGTCTACGCGTTTTACAGCTGCCTTGGAAACAGCGGACATTTTTTGATTAAACTTGGCCCTCCTCACCTCGATGGTACGTATGCTACTCAATACGACTGGAGATAGCTGTTAATATATTGGAAGTTTATGTAAGCCTCACAAGTGGTTCGGATTACTACAGACTTTACGTTATGGGTTGTTTTTTTAAAGGGTTGATGGCAAAAGAGTTACTCAAAACTATCTTAAAATACTTACCGGCGTAGAGAGTTACGTAATCAAGAAGAAGGTTCACCCAGTAATGAGTTTTTTACATTGGCCACAAACGGTTGGGTCGAGCCCACCAATGCTGTATATTGGTTTCTCTACGGACATGTTTAGTAACCATGGCTACTATTCTCATCAATCGCCGTTTTAGTAGTTGAAAGTATATTATCTTATATTATTAACAATAAAAAGCAAGCTGATATTTCGCCTTTGTGATGTAAACGAATTATGTTTTCAAAGTGTTGTAGTGGAAATTATTTTAGAAAAGTTAACAAAGTTCTACCGATGTAGTGTATTTGTGTCAATGCAAGTTGTCACAATAACAACAGGATGTGGAAAGGAAGAGGTAAGGGCGTGCTAGTCAGTCATGAGGTTAACGGTTTTGGAAAGCGTTCTGTCTTTTTTAAGTTGTTCTTTATTAATTTTTATTTTGAAGTGTATATATAATTGTTTTCTGTTCAAAGTTTATGTTTGAGTTATGGGTGATTTTAAGTTTTTTATTAATGTCGTCCATGACGTGTTCTAAAAGCTCGTTGTTGGTGATGATGTGATGTCCCGTATCTACTGTGTCAATGCCGTTTTCCAAAATGTAACGTTTGTCTCGAATGTGTGAAAGTGATAATTTTGAAATATTCTGAATGTATATGTTGTGTTTTTCCACTTCTAAATGTTTAAAGCAGATGTTGTTTTTTGAAGACGTGATGAAAAAGACGTTGTTTATATTGCTCGTAAGTTTTTAATTGTTTTTTCTTTATCGCACTCCGGGGACGCTTGCTACCTTCGTTTCCTCCATACTCATAAATTTAGAACAAGTAGCACTTTGCCCAAGCCAATTATTCCTACCAGAGTAGAATTTAGTCATCTTGAATTTTCCTAACGCTTTTTATTTAAGTTACTTAGCATGGATGGCTAGTGGGTATCAGACGGATCGAAAGGTGTAGATCGTTTTTATATCAGCGAAACGTCCCGGTGTGTAACATTGTAAAATAGTGAATCGGTATCCAGATCATGCAAACTTAACGTTTTTCCTGTACTTTGCAATTGCCCATTTATAATGAAATTGTACATATAATTTTGAGATTTCCAATAACTGAGAACCCGACATAGATGGTTCCTGTTTTAAAAAATTGTTTGTTTTTTTTCAATGCCAATCCGCGATATCTTAATTGTATGCAAGAATGTTTTTAAGTCTGGACTAGCTGTCCATTTGACCAATTGCTTTCGTTCGAGACCAATTTTAAAATCAATGCGCGACTAACGTTTTCAAGATTTTCCGTACGTAGCGTGGTCATTAATTTAAAGAAATCTTTTTCGAATTTTTTTTAGCTTCTTTTCTTTCGTGTTGAAGTTGATGATAGGTGCAAGCCAGGCGAACTATTTGAAAACAAGAACCTCTGGATTTTGGTCAGTACAAGTCCAAATTGTAGGTATAGTTAAGAGTCCTGTAATTAAAACGTATTTGTTTGTCGTATAGAGTAGTTAGTAGTTTTTCGACCGGACTTGTGGTTTATAGTTTATTCGTCAAGTAGGTCTTAACAGTATAATAAAGCATATACGTCGGTCACTACTTTTCTTTCTGGGCCAGTGAAAGTCAAATGTAATCATGTAAATTGTCAGGTATGTAAGTCAACTTCTAAATGTAACCAATGTCAGAGGTCGGCGGTACTTTGGAAATAAGACTTGTGGGTCGACCATTTGAAATCAACTCGGGAGCTATCGGACATAATGGGTCCCGTATAGTTTTTGGTACAGTCGAGGTACAGGAGTAGTTGGTGGTTTTGGATTATCATAGTCGTTAGATAAGTAAGAATGTTGGCCTGGCCGTACCGTTTTGGTATCATGGAGAAGACACCGCCCCGATCCCAGACTCAACGAAGAGGTGTTGGGCAATGTCTGTAAGTAGTTCGAGTTTTACGTCTGTCCATTTTTAAGCATGAATACCATGCAGTCTGGCAGAGTAGACGTACAACGGTTCAATACCCGTTTAATCATACTGAGTTTCTAAAGTTTCAACACGTCTGCCAGGAATAGTACTCTGTTTATAAGGTAAAGGTCATGATACAGTTTCAAAGTGGTCAATACCAAAGGTTACCACACAGTCTGGGCATAGTAGAGTCTTCATCAATATATCGTGATTTGGTTAGGTCATGTAAAACGCTTCTTGTCGAAAGAAGTTTGTGTCTCTGAAAGTTTTGGATTCCTCGGTCTGTAACGAATAGGAAAGACTCTTTGCGTAGAATAGTTCAGATTGTCATACACTGACCGAAAATTTGGGAATTTGGAACCCGCCCGTCGTAACAGGTTGGACACGATTGTCTAAAGAACATTTAAAAAATTGGAGCGATCCAAAAATCGTAGTGACCCAAGGGTGACTGTAATGTAACGTTCGCTAGTAGTAGCGATACATGCATTTTTCTTCTTTACTTACCTAACCCTTGAAGAAATGGTGGCAATCATAAACCTCTGAGGTTATGGAATAGACTGGATATGGTTGAGGGACTTTTTATAATTTAGATTCATAAATGTGGCGGGTCCCAAGAACTCCCCGTTAGGTGAGATGTTGGCCACTTTGTCACCGTCTAAAGGTTTTTTACAAAGGTGACAGGTGGTAGCGGTTTAGAAGATAATTTTGCTTGTGGAGACATATTAATCGAATGTTTTGATGAATAATAGGTAAGAGCTCTTTAACTCCTCATCAAACAATTTAGAAGAGTATCACAACATCGGGCCGCTATAGACTTTAGTTGCTTAAATTGGGGTTTACCATGACGACAATGGAGTATATAACAGAAACAGAGGATGGGTGGTAGTTGGTCGTGTGTGACGTGGATGGATCGTTAATTGTAGTAGGGATATACAACAAGGACCAAGTCACAGTATATATGGTTGAAAGGGACTTGTGGCATAGTGTGTGTTTGTAAAGGACATATTTTTCGTCATCATCGGTAGTCTAGTTTTTTGTGCTCCGTGAGGTGAACACACAGGTAAGTGGTGTATGGCCGTAGTTGAGAAAAAATCCTGTGTAGGCAGTAAGTCACAGATAGTATGATGCTTTATCATGTTTACGTTAAGTGACAAAAGTCGGGACATGTATGTAATCAAGCAGTATGAGTGGTACTCGGTACGGAAGTCAAAAGTAAACAAGTTAACGTGATGAACTTTAAATTTTCTTTTGTATTCTTAGTGGGTTAATTTCGTCGTTTTCAAAGCTAATACATTTGGAAAAAAACTGAAACAAGTAGGGATTTAATTTTCAATTTACAAGATCAGAAATTTGACGGTAGCTAATCCCAGACATATTTAATTATATTTTTCAAGTTTTTGAAATATCGTACGCGTCTATTTTGGTCCGGTACAATTGAAAAGAACAAGTACAGGAAAGCATTTTTCATCCTTGTTCTAAAATTTTATTACAATTCCCTGTTTTGGGTTGGCAATATTTTCGGAGTGGGTATGAAAGAAGAGGCTACAAAGGTTGATATTTAACAATGAATAGATCAAGTCCTAAAACGTTTTCTATTACACCCACCCACTTCACCTGGCTCACCACTTCGCCACGGCGTTCTAAAAAATTTTTGTCTGTAGCCTCGGAATACTGAATATCTAAAGAATCGAAAGGTAGCAAAGGACGGGTTTTTGCCGTGAAAGAAAAGTGATGTTGTGATTTCTTCCGTATTCATAAGTTTTAGTGAATTTAATTTGAACGGAGATATACCATTTAACTCCCCCGAGCCTGTATAGTGGTTATTTATTTCAGACATAATTTTGTTTTTATTTTCGGTCAAACGTAAGGGGTCGGTTCCTGTGGTATTGAACCGACGGAAATGGTGGACGAGGTTGTCGTATATGGAAACGGATTCCATATTTTGAAGAAATTAAATCGAAAGAACAAAGGTTAAAATATTGATTATTACTTTCGAAATACCGTACAAAAAAAAACGGTGGCTCAAAATTAAAAGAGTTAAAGTGTTTAATTCGAGTAGGAGCAAAGTGAAGACAACGTCTGGATCATACGTAGCGCAAGAGCAGAAGTGAGACGATTGAAGTGTTGGTCGTTTAATATAGATCGAGGGGGTAGTGGTGAAACAAATCAAAATACCGCACAAAAGAACAAAGTGCAAAATATAAATTACAAGAATAATTTTACTGATATTGAGTAGGAGTAAGAAAGTGAAACACGATCTGATCAGTTACGAGCGGCAAGAGCAGAAGTGAGACAACTGATGTGTTGGTCGTTTTATATAGGGACGAGGGGGAGGGGGAGGTGCAAATAAGGTCCGCGCCTAGAAAGTGAAAACCGAGTCATGGCGCCTGGAGCCCTATACCCGAGTTTCGCAGCCGCTGTATGAGTCACAGCCCTGTCCATACTTGAACTCCGAATACGTCATCCTGTGTAGTACAGTTTTTCAAAATGAAGAAGGGACTATATACAATGTTTATTAAGTGATTATTAAAAGACATGTGCAAACACGAGATGGTAGACAATGAATGTGGGTAATGAAGTGGTTTCGATAAGAAAAGTGTGTGAGAACTATTGGACTGCCAGTGCACCGAGCAGAGGCAGTGAGATATGGTTGTGAAATGATAGTGAATTAGTCCTTGAGTGTCACTATAGTACAAAGGAAGGACTTTGTTGAAGGACAGGAAGTGAGGCTAGGTGTTGGGACTGATGATTTTGGATAGGAAGTTGAAGAAGGGAGAGTCCACAGAATTGATACTAAAAGTGAGTGAAGTAAGTAATGTAACCAAGGTAACATGATACACGTACGCAGAAGTTGGGTTGGGTGAAAATCGGAATGGTTAGTTGATAGTTTATTAAAGAAAATGTAAAGATTGAGTAAACGAACTGATAAAGCCTGGGTCACCGGTAGACCTCGTAAGTACAGTTTGAAGTCCGGTTAGGCAGGGGTAAGAGTGTTAAGCTAGGCGTTTTAAATTTGAAGGATGTCCGTTGTTTTTGAATATGAAAGTTAAGAAGATGGGAGTTAAAGGACTAAAAGGTTAACAGTGTATTAATTATGGGAGCTGTCCGCTTAAATTTTTAAATGAAACCGTGGGTTTGCTAGAGTGTTATGTATGTACCAACAACCGTCGATAGAAATATATAATTCTACGGAAGGTAAACTTGGTAGGAAGCCGTATAATCCGTACCTGAAGTTAAGAGCGCATGTTACCATGAGTGTATTGTATAAAGACATTCAAAATAACTTGAAAATAGGTAGCTAACGGGCATGTGAGAAAGATTACTTGTAAAGTAGGAGGCAACCAATCAAGCGTAGCATATGGTGCGCATGCGCGGACTACGACCTGTAGCCGAGGGGTGCATCGTAGGTAGTCGTATGAAGTACACGAAAGCATTTTTTATATAAGTACATATGTAAATGTTCTACCATCACTTTTTGCATTTTATATATATAGACACGCTCGGGCTTTGGGAGACATTTGAGAAGGGGGGGACTTCCCTTCCGAGGCGTCAGTTTACTGAAAAGCATGCGCGTAGTATCGCTACCAAGGTGCCATTTGCACAGAAAATTAATCGCATTTTGTTATAGTGTATGTATGAAATATTGCGTTTTGTTATAGTTATATTGCCACAGAGTAGCAAGTCCCTGTGCATGCACCACCCACGCACCGGAAGTGGTCGCTAGTGCGCTGCGATCGCTCAGCCATAATACATTTGTTATAGTGTATATATGAGTAGAAGTAACAATGCGCATGCGCGCCGGACCAGCAGCTGACGGAAAATAGATCGAAGTTTATAAAATGGGGGGGGGGCATTTATTTAATAGTTAAAGGGCCACACCATATTTTACATTTTAGGTATATAACGAGGAAAAGGTAAGGTCGTATTTTATATATATAACAGGGACATGTAGCCTATCTTGAAAAGGTTATTTTATATAGTATGATGTTGGATATGGTGAGGGAAATTTGGGAATTTGGAGGGAATGTTGTAGGGGAAAATTCCCACCGGGTGTAACAACCGCTTCCCGTTTCGGACGGTCATCTTTTGATCCACTTCACGGCACTTCCCGGTCCACTTCCGTCGACTTCCGGTCACTCTCCGGCACTTCCGTCCACTCCGGTCCACTTCCTGTCCCCCATTTCTGTCACTTCCGGTGCACTTCCCGTTCACTTCCCAGTCACTTCCGTCCCACTTCCGGTTCTACTTCCAGTCCCACTTCGGGTCGCCATCTTGATCCGGTCCCATCTTTTGTAATTGTATATAGTAAATAAAGACGCCATATTGGAAAAAAAAAAGTGCATTTTATATAGTGATGACGTGGGGAAATGTGAGGAAATTTGGAGTCGAGGGAATTTTTGAGAGGGGCAGGGGGGTGGGGGTTGGCATCCACAGACTTGGCCGCATCGTGGATCCGGTCACGTGACCGCCGCCATCTTGGAAAACTCCAAAAAAAAGTGGTCTCAAACCATTATAAAAAATCGTCTAAACTGAAGGCCCAGACCGGCAACATTTTCACATACATCCATGTTGGCAAAATATGTGAAATACAATGTGCTAAAGACCAAGGCGAAAATATATAGGAAGTCCAACATATATAGCAAATATTGTTGGAATGAAATCTCCCGTTTGATTGCCATCAAGATATAACAAAATTTGAAAAACAAAATCCAACAGCTTCTGTAGACCTTTTTGGTTTAGATTCATCAAACAATGTATACCCCTTAAGCATAACATCAAATGAGCAAAGAGATCATACAGACTTATTACTAATCACAAGAGGAAATATTTCGCTTTATGTATATATTAAAAATTTCGAAGCACTGCTTTGTAAACAATTATCACACTATCAACAAGCAAAAACAACAAGAAACAAAGATATGTTTTTGTCATACAAACAAACCATTTAGAAGGGGAGGTAGAGATTGGTTATTAGAACATCAGTGGCTATGCAGTGGAAACAGCAAAGTGAGAGTTCAATTGCCACATCCCAGCAGTGCACAAGTAAAATTTGAAAAAATCAATCATCAGTACCGCATTCCAGTTGTTGTGTATGCCGATTTTGAGGCAACATTACTTCCACTCTAACATGAAGGTGATGAAGAAGCAAAAAGAAGAAAGTATCAGCTGCATAAACCAAACAGCTATTGTTTGATGATCAAGTCCACGTTTTTCTGAAGATCTTCTGCGCAGATATGAACTATCATCAACACCAGAAGATTTACCATAGTGAAGAAGCAGCTCGATACTCTTTTGATCTTTACGATATCGACAGAAAAGAGGAAAAAATGTACACAAGTGTGAGAGCGATGTTACCGATGACGCATGTAGAACAACAACACGATTCATCAACAGAGTGTTATTTATGTAATAACATCTTTACAGCGGATTATGATAAAGTTTGAGATCATGACCATATCACAGGAGCTTACAGAGGTGCAGCCTGTAATTCTTGTAACTTGAACTATAAAATTCCTAATGTTATACCCATAGTTCTACACAACTTCAGTGGCTATAATTCTCATTTTTATTATTCCATAATTAGAAATAGATGATGAAGCTATAGATGTTCTGGCTACAACGATGTTTTCTCAAGTTTCTCAAAGAAAATTGGTAAAATAAAGCTTAAATTCTCGGATTCATTTAGATTTATGCCATCCAGCCCTTATGAAGCTAACAGAAGATTTGAAAAATGAAAATCTCATAGAAACAAGAAAGGTTGTGCCTGACAGTAAAATTGAGTTTGGTTCTTCGTATATGAGTCTTCCCCTACGACTACATAGACGGTCTTCACAGATTTGATGAAACATCACTTCTTACATAGGAAAATTTCAAAAGTAAGCTCAACGATTCCAACATTTCAACAGAAGGCTATCAATATGCGCTTCATGTAAGGAACGAGATGGAAATGAAGACGTTAGGAAAATACTAGGATTTTTAATGTGAAAGTGGATGTGACTTTACTTTGTGATGCTATGGAAGAATTCCGTAATGCTTGTTTTTCTGCATAGGGTTTGGACCCTTTATATTCTTTTACTTCTTCCGTTTTTGGTTTTGGAAAGGGCCAGGGCCAAAAAGAGACAAAAATGCTAACTCAAATTTTAAAATATTGACAATGGTGTTTAAGGTTGATTCGGGCAAAAATTTTGGGGATAGACCAAAGTGTTCCGAGAAAATTTAAAAACCAACAACAGGAAATCTCCCTGTTTATGACAAAACCCCAAAATCGTCAACTTTCTTTGGGGTACTTACAAAATTTTTTTAACAGGGCCCCACTCCCTTTTAAACGACAACTACTTTTTGGGTTAACCAGATTCCATCGCGGGAAAATTTTCACAACCCCCTAAAACGAGATGTCAGATAAAATTTTAGTTTGTGATTACAAAAATTTTCCAAACTTTTTGCACGATCTTCAAAAACAATTTTTTCCAAATTTATTTGCAAAAACAAAACCAAATCTCCATCTGGAAAACTTATAAATTAATTTTTAAAAATGAATGATGAAACAACACTAAATTTGCAAAATTTTTTTGGGTTGTTAAAACAAGCCTTAGATTTGGGATTGCGAATTACAAAAAAATTAAATGGAGGTTTGGATTTTTCCCACAAATCTTTCCTTTTAAAACCCTTTTACATCGAATCAAATACCAGGAGAAAAACATAAACCCTTTCTTCAATTTTTTGAAAAAGATTTTTTTAAAATTAATAAAACAATTCAATATTCGGAAAAACCCTTGGAAAACAAAAGAAAACCCCAAAACCGTCAAACTTATCACTGAACCTCAAAAATTACAGAAGCTCGTACAAGGACCAAACTTTGGAACATCTTTTAACTAAAAATAAAAAACCTTGTAAAAGGGTTTCTATAAAAAAAGACTAGTGTAAAAATGGATCCCCCCGTTGAAATTGAAGGCAAAAAAATTTTTTTAAAAATTTTAATCCAAAAACTCATATGTACGATTTTCACTAAAAAAAACGGTCCCCTTTTTATGAACTTTACAACATGGGGATCGGCAACATAGATACGGCCCGTTTTATCTACGGGGAATCAACACCCAAGACATGTACCAGGATCTTCGCACATTTGTTCATCACAACGAATTTGATTTTCCCCCGATTTTTTCCCAAGAATCCCCAAACTCCCCGATCAAGATAGGAACAAAAAAAGTACCCCGGGGCAAATTTAAAGGGAAATTGAAGCTAATGGTGTTGTTTTAAATAAAATTTTGAAACCCACTTATGTAAAAATTTTGTTTTCAAATAAAAACAAAGATCAAAAAATGCAGCGAATATTTAAATTTAAAAAGCAAAGGGTTAAAAACAATATTTGAAGAAAAACGTAAATTTTGGGAACACTACAAAAAATTTGTTTATTTAAAGACAAATGTATTTACTGCGAAATTAAATTTCGTTTAAAAAGTTTAAACCCAAATCAGATGAAACAGTATAACTGAAACTAAAAATTTAACAAAAATTTTGAAAAAGATTAAAAAAGGGGGTGAAAACCCTTTTCCAGATAAAACCCCGCATTTTACCATTCGGCCTTTTACTGCATTCAACATATAGATGAGTAACAACTACTCTTAAAATTTTACTTTTTTTTTAAAAAAAAAAAACCTTTGAACTGTACACAAATATAAGGTGTGGCTATAAAATGGGAAGAAACTATTATTAGTTTTTGGTTAAAGATTGAGAAAGAAACAAAAACATGGAAGGGGCTAAAAATGGGAATAAAAACAACCGAATGAATGCAATCGAAAAAAAAATCGTACAAGTTTCGTTTTTTAAATAAAATTTTGGGAATGCCCTTGAACGTTCAGTACACGTATAAAAGGGTTTGTACTATAATAAAAAGAAAACAAAGAAATTGGGTTTTGGGTAATGTTTTAGAAAGCAACAACAACACAGGGAAAAGCAAAAGGGAAAAAAAATTTTTTGACTTCATAAACCTAAAAGATTTTCTTTTTCCGAGAAAAAAATACGGTAAAAAAGGGGTTAAAGGGACCTGTATCGGGAGGATTTGTTTTGAAATGAGACCGCATAATAAACTAAAAAAGGGGATACAATTAATACGGGAAAAATTAAAAATTTGGGTTTTTACACAAGTAGGGGATGCAATCCCTTTCTACAAAAAACAAGACGAGTAAAAGTGAAAACAGAAGCAATGCAAAAAACCCATCAAAAGATTTAAAAATAAAATTAAACATTTAAAAACCCTGATGATGGAAAAAAAACACATTAATAAACAATTTGCAAAATTTAAATGAAGAAAAACAAAAAAAAAAAACCCATTTTTTCTACAAATTCAGAGGAAAAAAGCGGGCTATAATTGAGAATTAAAAAAAGAACTTTAAAAGGAGTGTTTGTACAAAATTTTTTTTTCCAAAGAGGTTCTTACAATTGGTACGATGTTTTTTAACCAATTTAAATAATTGAGTATAACCACAATTTCATCTAACTCTCGGTATGAAACCTAACCAAGTAAAAAAAACCAAAAAAAAACCACCCGTTTTAGAACGCAAACAAAGGAATTCAAAGCCTAAACTAAAAAAAAAAGAAAACCAAAAAAATATAAGTGAAGGTTAAAAGTCCAAATTACCAAATATAAAAGGGGTTTCCCAAAAAGACACAAAACCGAATTGGACGAACGAAGTGTTTACAGTGTAAAAGTAAAAACCCAACTGTGCCTGAAACGTATATTTTAAAAAAATAAAAAAGGGAAAACCTGTTGAAAGGGCCCAAAATTAAAAATGGAAAAGGAACTGATAAAATTTCGTCAGTAGGCCGATTTTTTTATCTTGTAAAAAAAGGGTGATGAAAAGGGAAAAAAGAACATGGTTAAAAGTACGCGGTTTTTGGGGTTTGAAAAATTCCCGAAGATTTTTGGAAAAACCTATAAAAGTTTTTTTTTTAGTAATAAACCCTTTGTTATTTAATCGTTGATCATTGAAGAGAAGGAAAACATTCACCCATAGGGGGAAAAAATTCAATATTAGCAATATTAAAGATTTAACAGAAAGACAAGACTACAGCGGGCAATAATGGCAAAAAAAACCCGGTTGTTTTTTTTCCAAAACACAGTGCGATGTATTTTTAGTGGCCCTTTCCCAAACTGGGGAAAAGACTAATATTTGTCTTTTAATTTAATAACTCATACAAAGGGATCAGGGTTTAAATAACCTGTATATCTTTTCCAAGCCCTTTGCAAAAAACCAAAATATCAATTTTTTGGACAGGATATTTTCCCCGATGTGCCCGGGATGGAATTTTTTATAAATATAACGTTAGTAAATTAGCTTTAAATGCAACCAAACCAGGCAAAACCCAAATATTTTGGGGTATATATTTGACGATGTTTTTTTTTTAAAAATCATGATACAATTAAAAAACTATTTTTCCATGGGAAGACAAAATAAAACCCCGACACTAAAAATAAATATATATAAAAATAAAATTTAAGTTAATATATATATATATAATATAAATAAAAAATTAAAAATCTTTTAAATCCCGAAACCCCATGTGAATGTTTTGTTTTTTTTTTTATAAGGAGGGGTTTCAAACTCCTTTTTTTATCTTCAAAAAAAGATTAAAAAAAAACAAAAAACACATATATAAACGATCATGTAAAATGCTAAATAAAGTTTTTTTAGAAAAATTTTTAAAAACAGCTTTTGTGGCAAAGCCGGGGAAGGAAAAGAAATGGTTTTTTGGTTACCTGAAAGACCCAAACTAAAAAAAGGGACATTACAGAATGGGGGTTTAAAAAATTTGTTTTTAAATAAAGTGAACATCAGTATTATCAAACAGTCTTCATGGGGGTAAACACGAAAACCCAAAAAAGCTATTAAAAAAAAATAAAATAAATTATGTTTTTCTATTAGACAAAAAATTAGAGTATAAAAAAATTTGGGGGGCAAAATGAACGAAAAGAAATTTTTTAAAAACCCAACTTTAAACCCTTTTCATTGCACCTTTGAAACAAATTTTTGAAAAAAAGCTTTTACATAACCACCCCCAAATTCACTTAAAAGGAGAAGTTATTCTATCATTTTTTTAAAAACATGAAGAAACCGAAAGAAGGAAAAATTCAAAAAGAGAGTGAAGAATGGGAAAAAAGAAAAAAAAAACCGAAGAAGAAAATTCTATGATGTACAAAGAAAAAATAAAGGGGTTTTGGATAAAAGTGAGGAAGAATTTTGAATATGAAATTTATCGGCCCGTCCAACTTGAGAAAATTTTGGCACGGATATTTTGTTAAAGGAACATTTTGGAAGGCAATACTTGTTGAAAATTTTAAACCCCCCTTTTGCAAGAAAATCGCAAAAAAACCATACTTCTAGATTAGAAAGGATAGGGGTGAAAGGTTTAATGATTGGAGATAGTAAACTCAAAAATATTTTGAAGACAAATTTTTGGTTTTTTAACATTGGTGATAAAAAAATTTAAAGATCCAAAGGGTTTTTTTTGAACTTTTTTTTAAAAGAAAAAACCTGTTAAATATACAAAAAAAGACCTGAATTTTTTTAAAAAACGAAATTAGAAAATACGAATACGCATAAAAAAAGGACTTTCCAAAGTCAACCTGTATACAAAAATTTGATCGGGTGAAATATAAAGTATTATATCAAATCTTTCCCCATCACATTCGTTAAAAAAGAAATTTCTCTACTAAAAAAAAATGTTTTGCACAAAAAAAAGGAAAAACCCAAATGATTTCGACCTCATTAGGAAAGGGTTTTTTTTAAAAGTCTAAAAACAACACAATATAATATATTACAACGTTTATCAAAAAGGGTTGGGGGAATCGAATGAGTTTTATTAATGAAAGGATGGAAGCAGGAAATACGGGTTTTTGGACAATGAAGGGGGTTTCCCCTTTGGTTGTTTGGAACTCTTACCAGTAGGGGTATTTTTTTTTTAGCGTATTACAGTACTTTTTTTTTATTTTTAAATTTTTTAGTTTTTATTTAAATTTTTAATTTGCTGGGGGCTTCAAAATGTTACAAATTTAGTTTTAAAAGTGTCTCTTTTGTAATTTAAGTAAAAATTTGTTTTTGAAAAAATAAGTTTTTTTTTAAAAACTTTTTATTTTTATATTTTACATAATAGTAACTTTTTTAATTTTTTTTTTTAAACGTCTGACGGGTAGGGGGCCCCATCCCCCCCCCACAGGCATGTGTCCTGGGGGGAACTATTTCCACCGTTTATATAAATTTTTTTTATTGTAATTAATGTTTTTTGTGAATAAAAATGCTTACCCCTATCTATCTTATCTTTTCTATCAATTGTTTTAAAAACCCAAACATTAAGTGATATTGGAACCAAATAAAAGGGGGTTGAAATTTTAAACCCATGTGGTGGAAAAAGTTTGCGTTATTCCGCCCACTGAAAGAAAAATCAATTGTTTTAAAAAAAAAAAACTGCGGTTTGCTTGTTACATCAAAAGGGCTTTTAAAATTTAATCGACAATAAATTAACATTTAAAAAAAAAGGGGGTTTTTAAAATCCTAAAGATAAAAAACAATGCTTTTTAACTTAAACACATTAAAAATCGGAAAAAACAACTAGCTTGGGGAGTTGAAGAGAATGATACATACGACGCTAAAAACCGAAGAATTATTAATAAAGCAGTTCCGCAAAAATAAAAAAGGATTGTGTCACTAAAGGATATGGTGACCCCATTGTTTTTAAACTAGTTTGGATACTTGGGGAAAATTTACCTACAATGCAAAAGGGCCCCAAATTTAAATTCAACTTTTTTAGAGATCCACTGTAACTCTCAAATGTTGTTACAATGCGATATAAAATACAATGACTCCTAACCCAACTGATAAACTCTGGATTTTTTTGCAAAAAAAAAAGTTGAGCAATATAAAAGAACCTCTTTTTGATGGGGGAAACAGTAAATTTACCCACTCAAACAATGGGTTGACGATTTGCAAAAAAAAAATAAAACTGATAAATATTTTAATCCCTTAATTTTTAAAATTTAAACAAATGTAGGTGAAATGTGAAACATGATGGAGACGCTGTAAAATTAAAGAATGTTGGATCTTTCGTTTGAAGGTGGCAAAAATTCCTATGACCAAAAAATTGAAAAGGGTTGGGTTCTCCCTTTATATCATAAAATTCATAGGTCGCAGGTAAGATGCAGATCCACAAGTTTAAAAGTAATAATTTTTTTAAAATTTTGGCCCAAATACACATCCCCCTTATTTGATTCGTTTTTAAAACCCTTTGGAAAATTGATATATAACAAAAATTTAGCATTAAAAAAAAAAAATAAACAGTTTAAGCAAGTTTGAATGTTAAATTCAAAGCAATTTTTTAAAGAGTGTGCATGTTTTTTTTAAAATTAAAATAAAATAAATACACAGGGGAAGAATAAGCAAAACAGTCCACAGTCGAAACTAAAAAGGAGGGGGGAAAAATTCTATCAACAGCAGTTTCTGCTTTAAACTAATCCTGGGGGAAAGCTATAGTGAACAAAGCGATTGATTTTTTAAAACCGGGGGAAATTTAATTTGCCAGGAAATTATCAATATTGCGCCCCCGGAATGAAATTAAAACAGTGCCCTTGCAAGAGGAGATCCAGAAAAAAATAAACGGGAAAAAAGCTTGAAAACCCAACACAAATTGGGCGTATTCAAGATATATTGATACAAAAAAAAAGGGATCAATAGGGGATAGAAAGCAACGAAAAAGCCGGCAAAGATTAAGTTCAAGTGTTTACAGTTTTGGGGGAAAGAGAAAGGGGACTTAGCAGGGGACAGCAGAAAGGGGGAAAAGGGGAAAATTTGCTTTTTGGAGGTGGGTGGTAAGAAGAAGAAAAAGATTAAAAGGGAAAAAAACCACCTAAGAAAAAATGGGGGAGATAAAATAAGCAGAAAACATCGAACAAGGAAAAATACAGGCAAAAACAACAATCCCAAAAATTATGGTATATGATAAAAAAGGGGAGAGGAAACTGAACCTAAGCCCCGATCTTGGTTAAATTAAAATTTGAGAAAAAACAATTAAAAATTTCCCAAATAAGGAATTGCCCAAATAAAAAAATTGAATATTGAATAAATATGTTTCATTGAAAATTTTCCCTTTCTTTAAAAGGAGTTTACATGAAAAAATGCATTCCCTTTGATAAAATTTTAAGAAGAACGAGACTGGTTTTGGAAAATTTTTTAATAATACCCTAGGATCAGACACTATTAGTTTTGTTAAAAAAATTGGGGAAAACTGTTTATTATTTTTGTTTATTTTTGGAAATCTGAAACCCAACCGAAAGAGCTTAAATTTACTATTTTCCCGAAAGGGCTGATAATGTTTTTTTTACAATTATAAAAGAGAAAAACCCCAAGATACATAAATTTCTTGGACTTTTAAAAGTTTTTTTAAGCCACAAATTGTTAGTCAACTTTAAGATTCTTGTAAGAAGGGCATTGGTCTTAATTCCACAAAAATTGGAAAAGTACCTTTTTTCCCCACATTTGGGGGCTAAACCAAAAAGGGGAAAAAAAAAAAGGGGAAGCACCTTATTGGATTTAACAACGTATAATTCTACCCCGAATTTTTCCAAAAAATTTTTAAAAAACCAAAAATCCCAAACTACAAACAAGGATAAAGAAAAAAAAATTCAGAACTTGAAAATTTTAGTTGGGAAAAGTAATACCCACTCCCCAAAATCCTTACGCTTCGTAAAAAAATTGAAAAACAACGATGAAACCCAAAATTCCTATAAAACCAACAAGACATTTAAAAACCTCTTCCGATTTGAAATTTTTTTTTATTTTTTTAATTTTTTAAAGGGAAAAAGTAACAAATAAAGAGGGACCCACGGTTCTACTTTTCCTTTAAAAAAAAATCCCAAATGGCATATTTGTGTGTTTAAATATGGGGAAGAAACAGGGATTCAAAAAAAAAACGTTGGTTTTTTAGTACACGAAAGGTTTAGCTCTATAAACAACGAATGAGAAGAATCTGTTGGCTGTCACAGGAGGGGTTCCCCCCAAACAAGGCAGGTTTTCACTTCCCAAACTCGTCGGGAAACTTTGTTTTCTACGTACCCTTTAAAAATTTTCTACTGGGGTTTGCTGAAAATTAAGAATAATAATAATAAATGAAATCAAGAATTAGTTTTTTTTGAGATCAACTAACGATAAAAATTGGGATCAAACAGATGCCGGCCCAAAAACTGATGCCAATCTGGGCTGGAAACTGACATTAGAAAGATAAATTTTGGGGAAATAAACCCCATGTGTGACAAAATGATTTAGCAAAAGTAATTTCACTGTTTTTTTTAAAATTTAAAGTCAAAAGGAATCGTAAAAGCAATTCAGAAGCGGGAGTTTCACGAATTTCCCCCTTTTTTTAAAACCTTTAACCTACACACAATTTTTGTTTAAAGACTTCTACTCCAAATTTTGGGAAAAGGCAAGATATGGATATTTTCATTGCCCAAAACCCAAAAGGAAATGTACTTACCCCCAAATGCTGGGGAATTTTTATCATTGCAAAATTTTTCCAAAACTTAAGTTTACCTTAATTCCCCAATTTTAACCTTAAGAAAAAACATTAATGGTTTCGTCTGCCCAAAAAAAAGGGACAGTATGTTGTATGATATGTACCTAGGTTTTTAAAAGTTTTCCCCCTTACGGTAACCCCAAAGTCCACCTCTACTAGAAACCTGAAAACTTTTTTTAAATAAAGCACCGATATAAAAAATTTGATTGCTCGAAACAAAAAGAATTCCCGTAAAATCATCTAGTGTAAAATTAAAAAAAAATTAAAATTTTTTAAAAATTTAACAAAAAAAAAAAAATTTTGGGAATAAAAAAAACCCAAAAAGTTTAAAAAATTTTAAAAAAAAAAATTTCAAAACAAAAATTTTTAAACCCCCTAATTAACCCCCCAAATACTTCCCCCCCCCCCTTCCCCCCGGTTCATTGGCCCAAAAACCAATTTTTTAAGGGGAAAAATTTAAACCCCCCCCCCAATTCCCCCCCACCATAACCCAAAAATAAATACGGAAACCCTTTAATAATGCCCCCCAGAAAAACCCCCCCTCAAAAAACACTGACCCCCCCATTTGCCCCCCTTTGGTAACATCCAATTTACAAAGAGTTTAACTTAAACCCTTTGTTCAAAGGGGAGGTTTTATGAATTTGCCCGTTTTCTTGGGGGAAATAAAAAACCAAGAAGAAGTTAAAAAATAAAGAAAACAACGAGTTTTTTAAAGTTGTAAAAAGGGAAAATAAGAAATAAGAAGACAACAAAAATTCCCAAATGCGAAAAAAACAAAAATGTTTTAAAAAAAGGGAAAAAGAAATTTGGGGAGGGGGGCTTTTTGGGGGGTGGGTTCCCAACGGGTTAAAATAACCTCAACCCGCCCCGTTAACTGTACGGCCTTTTATTTAATTATACTTACCGGGTTTTTGGGGGGGGAAAAAAGGGTTTATCTTCAAACTCGGACATGGCAGAACGGGTGAAGGAAAGATTTAAGATTCAGAAAAGAAAATTGGGTTTTTAAAATTCAAGCATTTTGAAGGAATAAACGACAAGTTTTTTGTCAAAGAGTTTTTAATTTTTGACTTGCATACAAAATTTTTTGTTTTTCCATTTCTTTTTTGAAGCTCCCTTTTCCTTCAACAAGCTTAAAAATTTAAAAGCAAAAAGAAAAAAACAAGTGGGGTTTACAAAAAAATTTTCATCCAATACAATTGGGATGAAGGATATAAAACCTTACACCCAATTTTACACAGTAACATTTTCAATTTTGAAAACTTTAAAAAAACATTTACACAAAGACTGGAGAAAAGAAACCTAAAACGCTTTTGCATCAAAAAATGTAGTTTTAAAATTTTTATAATTTATCAAAGTAGGTTTTCAATAACAATTTAGACTTTCCTTTTTGATAAATTATCCCAAAAAGGTAGTTGTTGTGTTACTGTTTTAAAAGTCCTAGATAAGGACAAAACACAGTGCGCGTTGCGCAAAAAAGCGTATCGGGTTTTTCTTAAAATTTGATGGACAAAAAAAACATATGCGGTTGAGGGGGAAAAATACAGGGAAGTGACTCGAACCACGGCAGGGAGATGACACAAAAACTCCCAGGAGGTAACTTTTCCCGATTAAAACGCTGGAAAAAAGAATGCCCTCGGGAAACAGTAACTTGAAAAAACCAAATTTAGGCAATTCAATCAAACCAAAATCAAAAGTCCAAACCCTTTCTGCTAAAAAGAAAATGTTCAAAAAGCTAAAAGAACACAAACACTACTTTATCCCCCGGTGTTTTAAAAAACTGGAAACAACCCACGGGGAAGTGATTTTGGTATCACTCAGTGAAGCCCCTTCAAAACCGGGGGATGAACCTAAAATTTCCCAATAAATTTTTTTCTGAAAAAATTTGTTCAACTTTTCAAGATGAAAATATCAAGATATCCAACAGGGTCCTTTTATCTGGGGGGTCCTCACGGGTCAAGGGAAACAAAATTTTTCTGAAAATCACTCTGCACGTCACAACCCGGGGTTTTGAATTTATTTTTAAAATTTTTTATGTAGCTTTTCTATTCAATTGTAAAAATTTAAACCCCTCTGGGATTTTACAAAGTTGTTATTTGCATGTTCTTTGCCCTTTTGGGTTTTTTAGTCCCCAAATTGGTTTAAAAATAATTTTTACTGTAATATGTAAACCCCCCTTGTTAAATTGGGGACAATGTTAAAAAAATTTAAAAAAATAAAGAAAAAACAACCCCGCAGTTTTAAACTTTCATAACAAAAAACTGTTTTTTGTTGCTTTTTTTTTAAAATTTAAAAAGTTTGACCTTTAACTTTTGCTTGTTTAAATTTTTGTAAAATAGTGAGAAAATAAACTTACCGAAAGATCAAAATTTTGAAGGGGTTTTTAACCCCTTGGTAAATTGTTTGTTTTAAAAATATAGGTTAGAAGGGAGTGATTAGTGGGGGATAGTGGTTTGTGGTGGGGGGGGACCGAGTACCTAGCACTAGACGTTAGGGGTCCTACCAAATAAAAGAAATTGAGCTGGCGAAGCGCTGGTGGGGGAAGTTCGCGCGCATTCCCTCTCATTCTGTCCCTTTGGGAAAAGCTGATTTTAAAAATTTTGAGATATTGTGGGGGTCCAGCATTGGAGCGGGCAAACCCCTAGCTGGTGCTTGGCTTTAAAAATAAATAAATTGGGTCACACTTAGTTTTTAAAGTTTTTGTTTTAGAGGGCCTCTTGTAAAAGAAAGGGAAATTTTCTTTGTTTTGTCCCCAAGGGTTTTTTTATGTAAAAAAAATTTTAAAATTCCCCCAAGTTTAAAAGTTAATTTTAAAACGGGCACTACCTTCAAAAAAGAAATGATGGTGAAGAGGGTTTTTATACACTATTTACAATTTTTCTGTTTACAACAAATTCATAAAAATTTACAAGTATGTACAGTTAGTTTTGGTTTTTTTTTTTTCAATCAAAAAAAACAATTAAAACACGCCCAATATAAAATAAAACATTTTTGAATGTTTTTTTCATTATTATAAGCAACCTTACTAAAAATATAAAATTTAATTTTCTTAAAAAATTTTTTTTTCTGTGGGCTAAAATAGGATTTGGTTTTTTAAAATATAAATGATAATTTGTAAGTAAATTAGGTATTTGAAAGAAGAAATTTAAATTTTTAACCCTTTTATTAAATAACAAAAGGGTTTTAAAACCCAAAAAAAAACAGGGAGACTTTAAATACAGTGCTAACCCTATTGAAAACTGGGGGGAAACGGATCCCCGGGTTTTTGTAGTAAAAAGGAAAGGAAAATAAGGTTTTGGGGTCCCCGGGATGTCAACGGGATTTTTTTTTGGGCATAAAAGTGTGATTAGTAATTTTTCGTCTTGGGGGGTTTTATAGTTAAGTTTTTCAAGTAAGGTTTTTTTGGGGGTAAAAGGGGGGGAAACATATCGGGCTGCACTATTTTTCGTTCGGGGGGTAGTTGGGAAAGGGCAGAATGGGAAATCGGTAATTGATCCCGGGGGAATGCAAGTCCATTCTAAATATAAACCCGTGTCCCATTTGGCGGGATTTCTCTAATAATTCATTCTATCGATTTCCTTCATTTTTTGTAACCACTTGAAAATTTAGAATGTGGGAGGGGTTCAAATTTAAAACTTTTTCCCTACAAAAATTAACAATCTAGATAAATAAAAAATTTAATTTGTTTGGTTTTGATGAGTCAAATGTTTTGGGAAGTAAAAGGGGTTTTTTAGCCGGGCCCTACCGATTTTTCATGGGTACACCGCCCCGGGTCCCAGAAACAAAAACAGGTGCCCGGTCAAAAGTTTATAAGTAAAATTTGAATTTTTCGTCTTTCAATTTTTTTGCATGGAATTTCCCTGCCAAATCCAGGGGCGGGGTAAAAGTTACAGGGGTTTAAAACCGTAGAGGTTCCCTACTAGTATTTCTAAATTTTTTAAAAAAAGTCTGCCAATAATAGTAAAAAAGTCGTGGGATTTTTTCCAAAAATGGGTTTTATGTCAAAATTTGTCCCCAAAAAGTCCCGTGCAAATTTTGTAGTCCTCCCCTCGGGTATATTGTTTGGGATAAGGTCATTGTAGAAAAGCCCCCCTTGGGGAAAGGGAAATTCAAATATCGTTTAAAATTTTTGATTTTGTCCCGTCATTTTAAGGGTATGGAAAGACCCTTTTCGTAAAGTAAGTCAGTTTTTGTTTTAATACACTGCCCCCCAAAATTTTGAAATTTTTAAGCCCCTTTATAACTAAGTTTTGGGCAAAAAGGGGTGTCCAAAAAGGCGTTAAGGGAAATTTGGGGCGATCCAAAAATCTTTAAAAAACCAAGGGGTTTCTGAAATGTTTCCGTTCGCTAGAAATAGCGATCATGAAAATTTTTTTTCTTTTTTGAATTTGCCCAATCCCGGGAAACAAATGGGGGCAATCGTATTTCCCCCGCAAGTTTTTGAAAAAACACCGGAAAGTGATCGGGAGCCTTTAAAAAATTTTAAATTTCATGATTTATGGGCGGGTCCTTAGAACTCACCCTTTTGGTGGGTTATGGTTAGCTTTCTTTGTCTCCATCCAAAGGTTTTGACTAAGGTGACAGGGGGAGGGGTTTTTTGGAAAAAAAAATGTTGTCTTTCGGAGGGCAAAAATTTTAAAGGGGGAAATTCTTTTAAAATAATTGGGAAAAAGTTCCTCAAACTCCCCCAATCAAAAATTTAGAAAAATATCAACAACATCAAGGACCACTGTAGACCTTTTGGCTGTTTTTTCAGGGTTTTTTTTCCCTTTACTGTCCCAAAGAATAAAGAAACCCAAAAACCAAGGGGGGTTTTATGGGGGAATGTTTGTTGTATGTGAATTTGTAGGGTCCGTTAATTGTAGTAGAATAGGTACAAAAAAGGACCCCAAAATCACAGTAAAAAAGTAAATGGGGCTTTATGGTTTAGTGAAAAATTTTTTAAAAATTTCATTTGGGGTTTTTTGCGTCAATTGGTAGTCTGGTCTTTTGTCACCCCTGAGGTGAGCACAAAGGAAGTGGGGGGATAAGTAAGTTACCAATCTTAGTCCCCAAATTTTTAGTCCAAAATCCCGGTAGGCAGTAGTTGCCGTAAAATATGAAGATGGGGGTTTGTTTATCAAGTGGCTAAAAGTCGGGGCAAGTTTGGGAAATTAAAAAAGTAGTGGGGGGTAGTATCAGTAGTCAAAAAATAGTAAGTTTTTCGGGTTGAGCTCTAAATTTTTTTCTTTTTGTTATACCCAAAAAAGGGTAAAAACTCGTCGTTTTCAAATCCAAAGACGTTTTACTGGGAAAAGGAAAGGGTTTAATTTTTCAAATTTTTTTCGAGATCCGGTAAAATTTTTACAGGTACGATACCAGACATGTTTTTAAATTTAAAATTCAAAAAAATTGCATAATAACCCTTTCTCGCCTATGTTTATCAAAAAATACACGGAAAGTACAGAGTAAGGAAAAATTTAATTTTTGGGTTTTTTTTTAATAAATTTAAAAAATTCCTTGCATAGAGTTTGAGATTTTTTTTTTGGGTGGGTATATAAGAAGAAGGCCCTACAAAGGTTTGGGAAAAATTTTTTAATGAACAAATCAATCGTATAAAAGTTTTCAAGTACCCCCCTCCCACCCTGACTAACCCATTTTGCCACCTTTTTTAAAATTTTCGTAGCCCCCGGAAAACGAATATCGGGATAATCAAAGGGGAACAAAGGACGGGTTTTTTCCCCTGAAAAAGGGAGTAGTGGTTTAAATTTCTTCGTTGATTATTGTTTTTTTGAATTTAAAATTTTGGGCCGCAATTTACCATTTGATTCCCCCCAGCCCGTTTAAAGGGGGTTTTTTTTATTCAAAACATAATTTTTTTTTATGTTTAGTCAGGGAAAAATTAAGGAGAACGGGGGAACCGGAAAATAACAAACGATGGAAAATGGTTACAAGGTTTTGGTTTTTTGGGGGTAGGATTCCCAAATTTGGGGAATTTTAAAAAAAAGGCACAAAAAAACAAAGGTCCCAAAAAATTTATACTGTAAAAACGAAAACTTACTTCGGTTTTGTCACTTTCAAGATACCGTACAAAGAACCGTCCAAAAATTTAAAATTTCAAAAAAAAGTTAAAGTTTTATGAAAAATAAAAATTTTTTATTTAATATCGGGTATTTTTTTCTGAAAATAAATTTTAAATTAGGAAAAAAGTGAACACACGTCTGATCAGTACGAGCGCAAGAGCAAAAAATGATACAGATTGAAATGTGTTTTGGGCGGTAAAGAAAGGGGGGGGGGGGGGGGGGGGGGGAGGAGGCAACTAGTGAGAGCCCTAGCATTTAGGACAAACGCCTGTCCCCGACATAAAAACCCGTCCCGGCCCCCTGGAGCCCTATTTCCCCCAAATTTTCGCCGGGCCAAATGTAAGAGTGGTTAAAGTAAAGGGACTTTTCCCAGAAATTGAAAATTCCCCATTACGTCATCCCGTGGGATAAATGTTTTAAAAAAATGAAACGAAGGAATCATATATACAATGTTTTAAATTTAAATGTACGATTTTTAACAACTCTTTGGATTTTAAAAAAGATTTGTGCAAAAAAAAAAGACCCCCCCTACGGGATGTAAAAAAATGCTTGTGGGAATGGAAAATTTGGGTTTGATAAAAAAGTGCGCGAGAACTATTGGGGCAGAGTAGATCCCCCATGAAACCCAGCAGAGGGGTAAAATGAGAAAAAAATTTTTTGAAATGGGAGTTTTAAATTTGTCCTTTACAAATTGTCGCTATAGGGACAAAGGAGGGGGAATTTTTTAGGAAAGGAAGTGGGGCTAAGGGTTTGCTAGTTTCGCTATGTAAAAAAGTGTAAAGGGGGGCTGATTGGGGTTTTGGATAGGAACGTGGATAGGAAGGGAGGGAGGGGGGGGGGGGGGGGCCCCAGAATTAATAATGAAAAATGACGACAAATAGCCGAATTTATATTTTTTAAGCTGAACTAGGTTTTCGTTTAACGCAAAGCAAAGGTTTCCGAAGGGGGCGAAAAAAAGGAAATTGTTAAAAAAGGGACATGAAAGATAGTTAATGCATGAAAAAAAAATTAAAACTAAGATGTGAAGCTTGTAAACCCAAAAACGGGGAAATGGAAAATGAAAAACAGCCCGGCCACCCCCGTAGACTTCGTAAGTACCCGTTAAAGGAAAATTAGGGTTGGGAAAAATCCCCAAAAATTTTCAAGGGAATTTAGGGCTCTAGCTAAGACACGAAGTTAAGTTTTAAACTAGCGTATTTTTGTTTTAAAAGGGATGCTGGGTTGTTTATACGAAGGTAACATTTCGAAGTTAACTGGGAAATAGATGGGAAGGGATAAATCCATGGTTTGTTAAAGGGCCAAAAATTAAAAATTTTAAATTTAAAAAAGTAAATAATAGCTCCCTTTAAATTTTTTAAAAAAAACGTGTATTGCGGGTTGCCTACGTAAAAGTTTTTAAGTATGTAAAATCACAGAAAATTGAGGATAAACCCCAAAGATAGCCCCCCCCGGGGTTGAAATTAACCGTGGAATTTAGATTAAATTTTTAAATGAATTTTTATGGGGGGGTATAGGAAAGGGAAGATTAGTTAAAACATAAAGGGAAAAACCCCGTAGAAAAGGATTGGGAGAACCCGGAAAATGGGAAAAGAGCCAGTTTAATAAGGAAAGATTCCCCGTGTTTTTAAATAAAAAAAAAAAAATAAGAAAAATAAATACAAAAATTGGGAAAAGCCCCTTAAATTTTTAAAGAGCTTGGGGTACCCAAGCCTCTTCTCGCTCTACCGTTTCGGTACTTTCCCTGGAACTCAAACAGAGAAGTTAGTGCCAAAAGGTCAAGCCCTAACCCTAAAATCTATTAGAGTAACCTATCTTATTTGGAGAGTTTCCTACGGGCAGCATGACTGTAAGCCATGCCGACTCCGCAGTATAGCTTCCTCTGCTGATTCTCCATGACCTTCAGTGAGGCAGAGTCCACCGTGACCACAAGTCGAACACCCGTGGGTGTCTCCTTACGGTCCAGTGTCCTCCACAGCTCAGTTTGGAGGCCTGGGTTAAGGTGACATAGTCTTTTTAGGTATGTCTCTGTACTCGCCTGGGGACCCGGGATCCAGAGAAATACCTTTTTGAAGCTAGGAAGTGCATCCATACCTACTAACCTTCAGTACGGATCCCTCCCATATCTTCAAACCAGAGTGATGGTCTTCACCCAGTCCACAGTGGGACTGTCTTCGCAGACCACCACGACAGCACCCTTCGACAGGTACGTGTCCCGGATTCTCGGCAGCCAGTCCACCACCAAGGAGCCTGTCCACCTCCGAGCCCACAGCTACCTGTACTTCCCGGAGCTGTGCCTCCTGATCTATTTTGACCAGAGGAAACCCTCTCTCACTATAGCCACCCTCAAGCCGACCGCTGCCACTCTGGCATAGGAGGCCTTAGGGCGCTTATCTCTTCTTTTGAAGATTTCGAGTGGTTCCCTGGGTATAAGGTAGGTAACGATGTATGTTATACGTATAAAGGAAGCCGTAGATGATGGGAGTACCTGGAACATAGGTAAGTTAAGAGCGTATGTTATAATAAGAAAGCTAGGTTAACAGTGTATTAAATAAAAATAAAAAAATAAGTAAATAATTAATATAAATAGTAGATGCCCCTTAATTTTTTAATGAAACGTGTATTGCGGGTTGCCTAGAGTGTTAAGTATGTAAAATCACAGACTTGAGGATACCCAATGATAGCCGGTTGAAATTAACCGTGATTAGATATTTTTAACTGAAGTATATGGGGGGGTATAGGTAGGTAACGATGTATGTTATACGTATAAAGGAAGCCGTAGATGAGTGGGAATGCCTGGAACATAGGTAAGCTAAGAGCGCATATTATATAAGAAAGCTAGGTTAACAGTGTATGCTATATAATAAAGGTTTGCTAACAGGGTATTATTTTAATAAAAAATTCGAAACAATTAAATAAAAAAAAATAAATTAATTAAAAATAGGTAGGCTAACAGTTTATTACAAATTATAAACAGATAAAATAAAAAGAATTGCCCCTCCATTTTTGTATAAATAATTAATTAAAAACGTGTATTGCAGGTATTGCTCCTTAATTTTTAAACATATAATTAATTAAAAAGGTGTATTGCGGGTAGCGCTTACATTTTCCGTGATACTACAGAGACCTGGATCTCGCTCGCCCAGTATTTCACTACTGTAGAACTGTAGTAAAGTCTACCTGATTTTTATGGTAAACTTTTGTTATTTTAATACAAGTTAATAATTATTTCTTCATCAAATACACAATACTTACAAATTATCACTTTATTTTAACACCAAATCCTACTTTTAGACACAGAAAATAAACTTTTTAAGCAAATTCAATATATTTTTAGTAGGGTGCTTATATCATAATGAATAAACATTCAGAATGCTTCTCTTTTATTGATGTGTATATTGTATTTTTCAGATTGAAAAAATACAACCAAAACTAACTGTACATAGTTGTACTATTATATGAAATTGTATGTAAACAAAGAATGTAAATAGTGTATATAAAACACACTCTTTCACCATCATTCTTTTTTTGAAGGTAGTTGCACTCTTATTTAATTAACTATAACTTGTGGAATTAAAATATATATATACATACATAACGCTTCAGAACAACAAAGTAAATTTCCATCTGTGACAAGAGGCCACTTTAATCAATAACTTTGAAAACTATAGTATGATCCATCATATTTATTCACTTCAGCCCCCCAGCACCAGCCTAGGGAGCATGACGCTACAATGCTGGACCACACAATACCTCACAAAGTAAATACGCTCCTTCCAATATAACAGAATGAGGGGGAATGCTGCGCGCAATCTTCCCCACCAGCGACTTCGCCAGTCAATTTCATGTATTCGGTAGGATCCTATAAGTTTAGTGTTGGTTACTCGGTCCCTCCCACCCATCACTACCTCTATACCCCACTACTTCACTCCTTTAAACCTATTTCTTATTAAACACAATCAAAGTAACAAGGTCAAACCTTCAGAATTGATTATCGAGTAAGTTTATTTTCTCTTCTTATATTTTCTAAATTTAAACAAACACAAGTCTCTAGGTCAACTTTTTAATTTAAAAAAAGCTTCTCAACTGTATATGTTATGCAAATATATACTGCGGTGTTGTTTTTTCTTTATTTCTTTATTTTTTTAACACTGTACCAATACAGAGTGGTGTTACATATTACAGTATAAATTATATTTACAATTGACTAGAATATAGCCACAACGGCTAGAACATGCAAATTAACAAGCTTTGTACAATACAGAGTGGTTACATATTACAATTGAATAGAACAAGCTACATACAAATAATAATAAATAAATTATAACGCTCGGGTGTGACACGGCGTTTGCCGAGGAGTTCAGTAAGAATTGTTCTCCGCTTGATCGTGAGGACACCAGATACAAGGATCCTGTTGGCTATCTTGCCATATCTTCATCTTGTAAAAGTTTGGAACAAATCTTCCAGAAGAAAATACTTGAAATCTAAGGTTATCCACCGATAGTGAAGGGCTCTTGATTCACTGTGCTAGATTCCCTAAATTCAACCTTCTCCGTGTGGTTGTTTCCAGCTTTTTAACACCGTGGATGATGTAGTGATTTGTGTTCTTTTAGCTCTGTAACTATTTTGCTCTTGCAAGAAGTTGACTTTTGAGTTTGGCTTCGAATTGCTAATAGTGATTTCTAAGATACTGCCTTCCGATGTCATTCTTTGTCAGCTAGTGTCATCTGAGTTGTTACCTCCTGGGAGTCTATGTGTCATACTGCTGCCGTGGTCGAGTCAATTCCCTGTATTTATACCCCTATCACCGCATATTTCTTTGGCCATCAAATATATAAGCTAAACGATACGCGATTTGCTCGCAACGCGCACTGTGTTTGTCCATTAATCTAGGAACTTTTAACAGTAACACAACAACTACCTTGTTGAATAACTATCAAAAGTGTAGTCTACTGTATATTGAAAACCTACTTTGATCTCATATATACTTGTAGGACTACACTTTTGAATGCGTAGTCGTATCAGTTTCTTATTCTCCAGTCCTCTTGTGTAAATAGTATTATATTGTTTTCAAAATTGAAACATGATAACTGTGTAGATTAGTGTAAGGTATATATTCTTCATACCATTAGTATGTGATGAAAATATTTGTCAACCCACATTGTTTGTTCTTTTTGCTATTGAATTAAGCTTGTTGAAGGAAAAGGCTGCTTCCAAAACAGAAAATCGGTATAAACAAAAAAATGTCATGCAAGTCAAACCATTACTACTGTTTCGTCAGTAAACTTGTCGTTATTCCATTTCGAAATGCTTTGAATTTCTATTACACAAAGATCTTACTGAAACTTCATCCATCTTCATCGCTCTGTCCATTGTCTGAGTTTGTAGATCAAACTGTTTTCTACACCACGGTTAAGTATACTTAAATTCTAGGGCCGTACAGTTAACAGCGCGTTGGTGTATATTATTTAACGTGGGCACCTTCCCCGGCAAGCCTACTCTCACCAAAATTCTTCTTACTTTACTTTACACTTGTTGTTCTTTTTGCAGTTCCCCTGTTGTTGTATTTTTATTTCTTAGTTTCCTCTTCTCCGTCCGACTCTTTCTTGCTTGTACAACATTTTCAAAGTCTCTTAATTTACTCACATGTCAACATCATGATGGTATTCTATTTAAAATAGAATGTATCCACAGGTCGTATAATTTGTGCTATCAGGCTGGTTTTCACCAACGTGTCGACCAAATCTTCCTTTATGACAGAGCTTGAAATACCAACTGTTCTGTACCTTTAATCGGCGATGTCCTGCAAACTTAAAAAAATGTAGAATTCTTCACGTGTTAGTAGAACTTTATTGTCATGTTGAGTCAAGTCTCTCAATGGCACCTGTAGTTGTCCTAGATGTCTTAACCACTTCAATTTCATTGTCACAATCAATAAGTCAAATTATTCTTGTTTTCTTCCACACATACTTCATGGTGTGAGATAGCATTCCTATAGATGTAATATTCAAGAAAGATGCCCATGCATTTGTAGAGTAGTCCCATCTTAGTTCAGTTGTTTACTATACCTGTGGTGAATAATCTAATGATTCATCACTCCCGATGGAAATCCTTTTATTAGAAACATGATGAAATTGGATGGGATTCGCAGAAAAAAACTTCCGTTAGTATGTCTGCTAGAAATTTTTTCTTCAAACCTTCCTTTTTTCTCTTAGAGAACTTCTCTTTTTTCTTAGAGCTCACTTTGGTTGCTTCATCGTATGTTGCTGTTTTCGTTGCTGTTGTCGTTGATTTCATTGCCGTTGTCTTCTTTTTTATCAAACTTTAAAATTTTGATTATTTCCTTTTTCTATTACATTTCTTCGATTTTTTTTTCCTCAGTAACCGGGAGCTACTATCCTCGACTCACCTTGATCAAATGGTAGAGAACTTCATTCGTATGCATAGGGATGTACGATGCAGTGTCATTCGCAAGCTGAACTGTGGTCCTGGCAATTTAACGCTCGATATTTTCTAAAGATGTGGTGGGTTTCGTTTTGGTGGGGGTTAAGCTATCTTGAAAAATGTTTTTACATATGCCAGACAGCGCGTTTGATTATGTTTATATTTTGTCATGCAAATTTACAGTACGTAGGACTGTATCCGCAGGATGTTTTCGTTAAATTCCATTTCATAGACTTTATATATACACTAGATGATTTTACAGATTTCATTCTTGTTTCGAGCAAATCGTTTATTACTATCGGTGCTATTAGTTACAAAATTTTCAGGATCTGGTAGAGGTGTGTTTGTTTTACGTAATTAGGAACTTTGAAACCTAGGTGTATATATCATACAACATACTGTACTATTTTTTTAGCAGAAGAAACATTAATGTTGTCGTAAGGATAAATTGTGAATTAAGTGTTTCAATTTACGATTGTTATATTTGCAAATGATTCAAATTCACCAGCGTTTGCGGGTAAGTACACTTCTCTTTGGTTTGCAATGCAAATATCACATATCTTGCCTTTTCCAAATGAGTAGATGTCTTTACCACTCATGTGTTGTCGTAGAGTTTGAAGGTTTATTTTTTTAAACGGGGGAATTCGTGAAACTCCCCGCTTTCGTGAATTGCAGTAACGATGTTCGATCTGACTTAACTTCTCAATAGTGTAATTCTATGAACTCTTCATTTAGTCACAATGTGGGAATCTTCTTTCCTAAATAATCTATATCTAATGTCAGTTTCCAGTCAGATTGGCAATCAGTTGTTGCGGGCATCTTGCTTTGTTACAATCTTTATCGTTAGATGATCTCAATTAAACTAATTCTTGATTTACATTTATTATTTTTTTTCCTGTAATCTTCAGCAAAGCCCAGTAGTAATTTTAAGGTACGTAGAATAGAAATCAAAGTTTCCGACGGAGTAGTCGGGAGTGAAACGTGTCCTTGTTTGGTGGAACCATCCTGTGACAGGCCAACAGATTCTTCTCACTCCGTTGTTATAGACGCTAAACCCTTTCAGTGTACTAGAAATACCCAAACACTTTTTGTTGATCCACTGTAAACTCCTGTATTTCAGCACACAAATATGCCATGGGATTGTTTATAAACGGAACTAGTTAGAACCAGTGGTACCAACTTTTTTTGTTACTTTTCCTAAAATATATAAATTAACTTCACTCGGAAAGGTGTTGTAATGTCTGTGTTGATGTATAGAAATTCTGATTTCCATAGTTTGTTATTCAATTTTGACGGGATCCAGAAGCGTATAAAGGTTGTGGCGAGGGATATTTCCTTTTCCCAATATGGTCTTGTCGTAGTGGGTCCTTGCATTAGATCACTGGTTTTTCCATCTGTTGTTGTTGTTGCTTACGAGTTGTAATCCTATTTCTGCCGGGAAAAACCAATGTTTTCACTTGTTAGTCCTTCTGAAGGCGATGGAGGTAACTGGCTGTTTACCAGTCGCCTACTTTCTTATATTAAGCTAACCCATTTGTTCAAGCTGACGAATTTATATGGATTCTTATGTTATATCTTCTTCCTTAAAGTCAATGGTTTACCGTCTTTGAACCAGTATGTCGTTAAACCTCTGAAATGTATACTGGGGTTTAAGGGCGGTTACACTTTTGTTTTGAGGCGTTTCACTATTTTGTATCCAGGTGATGACTACGAGTGGTAAAATGTGTGTAATACCTGATGTTTTCACCATTTCTGTGGATCCTTGATTAATATTACCGTTTAGCATATTGAATTAACTTTAAGTTTGTAACAGTGTGTTTCCTGAATGTACTTTATTAGGTTCTAATATATTTGTTTTACTAGAAAAAAAAACCTAATTATCCCCCAATCGAGTTATGGGTTAGAAAAATCAAAATTAATATTTTGAAGTAATGTCGCTTTCATTAGTATTGTTATTTCCTACTATTCGTTATTTTCCTCACCCATATGTTTTTGTATGACTTTGATTAATACTGCCCTATTCATAAGATCCTGTTGGTACAACTAAATTCTTCAAGTTCTAAATATTTTCATCTTTCTCTTTGTCTTGTAGTAATGTATTTTAGTTGTTAACTTTTCGGTAATATTCGAATAGAATTATACGTTGTTATCATCCACATTAGGCTGCTTCCATTGTTTTAGTTTTGTAGTTTCCGGCGAGTGCTGGAAAAAGGTTACTTTTCAACTGTTGATGAATTTTCGACCATATGAATATCTACAACCCATCTTAAGATTAATAAAACTGTAGCTAAAAAAGCCCTCTAAACGTCCATCGATTGATGTATCTTGGGGATACTTTATTTATTATAATTGTAAAACCAAACATTCTCAAGCACGTGCGAACACAGTAGTATGAAGCTCTTTCGGTGGTTGCAGATTTCAAAACTTTCAAAGTAATTAAAACAGTTACGTTACCACACACATTTCTCTTATAAACCAACATCCTAACATGGAGTGTCTGATCGAGGGTTATTATCTAACTTTACAATACAGTCTCGTTCTTCTAACATTCTATAGGTCACACGATGATCCATCTTTCAATCGTTAATCAGCCCCGCCTATAGAAAGGGATGTCTTACAGATGAACTCATACTTTAATCAATTTCTCCATTTTGTCACTTTCATTTTTTGGAATTATCAATGTTTTTTCTCATTTAATACACACGCATACGGTCCTTAGGTACAGTCCTCCTCCCTTTTTCTTCCCCATCATTTCCGACCCTCTTTTGGGGGGATTGTTGTTTTTTGCTGCTTTGTTTTCCCTTGTTCGATGTTTTTGACACTGTCCTATTCATTTTCCTCCATTGTTTTCTTATGGTGGTTTTTCACTTGCATCTTTTTCTTTCTTACCACCACCGCCAAATGCATATTTTCCCTTCATTGCTGCTGTCCTACTGCTCAAAGTCCACGCTGATCTTTCCCAATACTCGTATCACTTGATTTCTGATTTGCCAGGCTTTTTACAGTTAGCATTCTATCACTATTGATCTTTTTTTGTATCAATATTATCTTGAAATACGCACTATATCCGTGCTTGTTGGCACAGCTTAGTCCAGTTTATTTATCTAGGATATAATCTTGCAATGGACACTGGCTTACATTCTATTCCGGGTGCGCAATTATGCTAATCTACTGGCAAATGTATATTACAACACACGGTTAATTTAATCAATCGCTTATGTTCACTATAGCTCACAGGATTAGTCAATAAGCAGAAAATGCTGTTGATAGAATTCCTCCCCTCCTCTCTTTTTAGTTCGTGACTGTGACATGTTTCGCTTATTCTTCACACATGCTGATCTACTTTTATATCGATAAATGTACCTACTAAGTTACATCCTGACCACACTCTTAAAAAATTGCTATGTGAATTTACCTTTCATCTTTGTTATCTGTATTATATTCTTTCTGCCCCTATCTCATGATATTTTCTGTCATATATCAAATTTTCCAGGTTTCTAACCGCCTTGACACACTCAGGTTATGTGTATATGAACAATGCTATATAATTATTAATTGTGAAACTTGTTGGATCTTGCATCTCTACTGCTGACCTTCCCCGTGAATATTATGAAATAAAGCAGGAACCCAACCTTTGCAATTTTGGTTCATAGGATTTTGTCCACGTTCTTACGTAGGAATCCACCATTCCTTCATTTACCAGGTCCACTCCCATCCATGTACCACAATCACTACATCTTGATAATTGTTAATATTTAACGCATCAAAGATATCTTAGCAGTTTTATTTGTTTTGGCAAATTGATCAACGATCTGTAGGAGTGGCTAGTAGATTTACTGCTCGCATTATTAAAGAAATTCTTCTTATATCTGATCAGCTTTTTTATTTGCCAACTACTCACCCTGTGATCATCATGTTGGGGTGGAGTAATTGTTATTCTATACGATCGCATTGTAACAACATATGAAGAAGTCTATCCAGTGGACTCTCTAAAATGTGTTGTAATTAATCGTCTGCGCGCCCTTTAGCATTAAAGGAGTAGTCCAACAAGTTTCAAGCTAGTTCCCCTATATCAAATGAGTTCGCCTATATTACCATTTAGTGCAACTACACAAATCTTGTTTATTTTGCGGGCGATTGCTTATATTAATAATTTTACGGTTTTTAGGTCGTATGTATCTATTTTCACTTACAAACTCAAGCTAGTGATTTGTTTCCGATTTTAATAGTGTTCAAGTTAATAGCATGGATTATTGTCTTGAGGATCTTTAACATATTCATCCAAATGTTTATTGTCCGATATTGTTATCGCCCTTCTGATGTACAAGCAAACCGCAGTTACTTTATTTGAATACTAATGATTCAGTTTCTCCACAAGTGTCGGCAACACCTAAGATCGTCCATAACTTGTATCACACGTCAATTTTATAACTTAATTGCCACAACACTCAGCCCTAGTTTGGGTTCAACTATCATCAGAATTTATGCTCGTGCGCAGTAATAAACACACCGTGTATCAGGTTACGAATGCCTAGATGATAACGATAAGCACTTTTTTGTCACATTACAAACATTAATTACTATAAAAAGATTTATTTAAACGGTTGGAAATAGTTCCATCATGGACACATGCCCTCGTGGCCGCCGAGGGGCGACTAGGGCCACTACACAGTACAGACGTAAAAAATATCTAAAATTGTTCACTTTTTGATGTAAATAATATTAAAATAAATTAGTTCTATGAATACTAACTTATGGTTTTAACCCTATTATTACTTAATAGTTTACAAGAGACACTTTTATAATCTAAAATTTCGTACCACGTAGAAGCCACTGCAAATAAAATTAAATTCAAACTACACGAGATCACAATCTCTTATAAAATATATCCGAGTACTGTAATACCGTCTAATATCAAAGTGTATACCCTCCTACAGACTGCGTAGAACTAGTTCTTCAACACCAAACAGACCGATCCAGTCCCATTGTATACCAAACCTGTATTTCCTGCTTCCATTGCTTATTAATACATATCATTCGATCTCAAACTTTTGTCTACGTTTGAAATACTACTTACTACGCTATTCAGTGTCTTGTTCTAGATTTCTTTAATCTAAACCATTTCACCATGAGGCTCGAAGCTAATTTGTTTCCTCTTTTTGCTGCAGAAATTTATACTCAGTTCCGAGAATTTCTTTCAAGAATGTGATGGTAATGCGAACTCTTGACTATCTTTACTCGTCCACTATTTATGATGATTTCCTGTATACTCGGTCCGAGTGTCCTGCAATTGAAATTCCATTTCATCTTGCGCATTTGTATTTTTTAATTTTGGTTATAAACAATTAGGTTCTTTTTTAGTATATTCCCTAACTGGTTTATCTCTTAACAAATATGTTAAAACAAGCGTATCCACTTGGTCCCTTTATATTATTCTATCTCATCTGTTTTCACAATCTTCTTCATCTATGTCGAGTTTCATATCTACAATACATTAATACTTCTCACCTTCTACTCTTCTCATATCACTCTACGTACCGTATGATTATTCTGCGATTTGCTTGCAAGGATTGTCAACATTTCAAACATGATATTGCCTTCCAAGGTGTTCCTTTAACAATAATATCCCGTGCCAGCACTAATTTGCATTAAGTTCCCGGCATGGTCCGAAATTACACTCTTCAAGATTCTTCCTACTTTTTTCCAACACTATCCCTTTTTCTTAGTACTCTATAGATTTTCTTATTCCGGTTTTTTACCTTTATTCCGATTCTTCACTCCTTCTTGCAAACATATGACTTCCTTTTCACGGTTTTTCTTATGTTTTGAATCTATCGAAGTAGAATAACTTCTCTTTTAAGTGAATAACGCGATAGGTTATGTAACAAGCTTTGCGACAATCATTTCAAAGGTGTGCAATGACAGCCTTGAATGTTGCTTTAAAATTGCTCTCGTTCAATTTATCGCCCACATAACTTCTATTATCTTATACTTTTCACGTCTACATCAGACCTCAGTAAGACAGTGATTTTATTTCGCTTTGTATTTAGCACTTTTCTCGGTGTTTAGTGTTCTAACCATGAGATTCCGTCCATGATCTATAATGGATGTTCACTTTATTAAACAAAATATATGTCAACCCTATTTTGTAATGTCATCTTTTATGTTTGATCTTTCATGATTAACCAAAAATCATACTTCTTTCCTCGCAGGCTTAGCCATCCCAGAACTGTTTACACATTGTCTATATAACATATCATCATTTACATGATCGTGTATATATGTGTTTTAGGGAAAGTTTAATATCTGTGTTTGAAGATAAAGAGGAGATCAACCTTCCTTATAAAAAAAAATCAAAACATTCAGATTGTTGTTAACGGGATCTTGCTATAAGTTTTGTCATTATATATATATATAGCTGTCGATGTTATATGTCTTCCAGGGAAAAAGTAGTTTTAATAGTTTATGTTTTTTCCAAGAAACATCGTTCAAATATATACACTAGAATATGAGTTTAGCCTCGTTTGGTGCATAAGTTATCACTAACGTCTATTAATTAATAAAAGTTACCATCAGACACATCGGAAAGTATCCTGTCCCCCCCCTAACTATTGTTATTTCGGTTGTGCAAGGGTCCTTGGAAAAGAAGATACACGGTTATTAAACTCGTACGATTCCTTTGTATGAGTTATTAAATTAAGTAACATTATTAGTCTTTCCAACAGTTTGAAGGACCATACAATACATCGCACCTTGTGTATTAGGGAAGATAAAAACAGTGTTTGCATTATTGAGCTGCTGTAGTTTGTCTACTGTTAAATCATCAATATTGCTATATGAATTTATCCGTACGCTGATATGATTCATTCTCTTTCTATTGCATCAACTATTTAATAACAAGGTTCAGTACTAAACAGAATCTTTTATAGGTATCAAAGAATCTTCGAATTTATCTAAACCCACACCATTGATAAGGTATCTTTAAAACCATGTCCTCTTTTCCTTTGACAATCACCTTTTCATACAAGTTTAAAACATGCCTACTGACGATTTCATCAGTTCATGGTCATAAACATGCGGCCTGTTGCCAACAGGTTCCCGTTGTTATCTTATAAAATATAAGTTTCAGGCACAGTTGGTTGTACTTTATACAACTCTGTAAACTTCGTTTCGTACAAATTTGGTATGTGTCTTTTGTAAACACTTTTATATTTGCTAATTCAGGTCTTTATCATGTCACTTTATATTTACTGGTTTTTTTCTCCTAGTTTAGGCTTTGAATTCCTTAGTAATGTGTTTAAAAACGGGTTGTTCATTTTGTCTGTTTATTCTTGTGTTAGGTTTCATACCGAGAGATTAGATGAAACTTTGTGGTTATACTCACTTATCATCTATAGGTAACACATTCGTACCAATTGTAAGAACTCTTCTGCGAATAATTTTGTACATCACTCCTTTTAAATTCTTTTGTATCTACTCAATTATAGCAGCTTTCTCCTTGACTTTGTAGAATAATTGGTTTATTTTGTATTCTTATATTAGTTTTGCAAATGGTTTATCTAATGTAGTTCTTTTCCATAATCAGTTTGATAAATGTGTTAATTTTTATTTTTCATATCTTTGATGGCTATTTCATTGCTTTTGTTACACTTTTTATCGTCTTTGTTTCGTAGACGGTATTGCATTCGCTTCTTTGTGTAATACAATTAAAATAATTGTCAGTATATAATTGGATCCCTTATTTAGTTTACTTAATGCACGGTCTCATTTCAAATCAATCCTTCATGATACTGAGTACTTTATCCTCTTTTGTAACCGTATTTCTTCCGGAAAAAATGAACTCTTTTTTGGTTTATTGAAGTCAAAAATTTTCTCTCTTTTGATTTTCCTGATGTTGTTTGCTTTCTCAATCTCATTACCAACACTAATACTAGTCTTTTTATATAGGAGCTACACACTTATATAGTGTACAGTGAGTTAGGGTCATTCAAAATTATGTTTTAAAAAAGATCTTGTACGATTTTCATTCGGATATGCATTCATTCAGTTTCCTTCTTTTATTGCGATTTTTTGCTCTTCCTTGATTTTGTTCGCTTTCTTAATCATTTACCAACTCTGAATACTAGTTCTATTGCTTATATACTGCCACACCTTATTATATGAGTACAGTTCAAGGTTTTTTTTTTAGAAAAGTAAAACTTTTACCGAATTAGTTGTTACTCATCTATATGTGATTGCAGTTATTGACCGACATGTAAGTGCGGATTTTATCTGAGGGTGTCACGCTTGTAATCTTTGCAAATCTAGTAACTTTTTAGTTTCTTTTATTCTGTACATATCGATGGTTGAAAACTTATTATCGAGTTGAATTCGCAGTAAATACCATTAGAATTCTATATAACTATACATTGTTTGTAGTGTTACAATCGTTTTACAATTCTTCTATCACAAATATACTATTCTTTAACTTTAGACTTTTTAATTTACATTATTCGCTGCATTTTCTTGATCTAGTATAGACCATCGGAATCGACAATTTTGACTTAAGGCGATACTTCATTTCACTCTCAATAAACACTTTCTTGCTTCATCCTTGGATATTGCGGCGAGTACTTTTTCTGTTCCTTATGATGTAGTTGGGTGATCTTGGGATAATCGGGAAAGCTCACAATTCGTTGTGATGAACAAATTAGTGCGAAGATCTGGGTACATGTCTTGGTGTTCCGACTCCAGTAGATGAAATGCGTTCCAGTAGTCAATGTAGCAGCATCCCGATCGTTGTCAGTTCATAAAAGGGGACCGCCTTTTTTTTAAGTGAAAATCGTACCATATGAGTTTCCTGGATATATCTACAATCATCCGTCAAATGCCTCTCAAACAACGGGTGTATCCATTTTACACTAGTCTTTTTTCATAGACACTTCTTACAAGATTTTCATTTTTAATTATAGATGTATCCAAAGCATCTGGTCGTTGTACGGAGCTTCTGTTGATTTTTTTCAGTTTCCGTGGCTAAGTTTGACGGGTTTGTGTTTTCTTTTAGATGTTTTGCCGAATATTGCATTGTTCATTAATTTAAAAATAAGTCTTTTTCAAATGTTGAAGTTGGTTGATGTTCATCTCCTGGTATTTGATTCGATGTAAGGTTTCAAACCGCAAGATTGTTTTAAACTCTAAAACTCGGGAGAATCTTTGTAATTCACAATTCCCAACTTAAGGCTTGTTGAACAACCAAAAGTGTTGCAACTTAGTGTTGATGCTTTATCATTAGTGTTTACATTAATTTATAATGTTTTTTCCAGATGGAGAGACGTTTCCTGATTTTGCATAATTATTGGTAAGGGTTGTAGTGAAGATCGTGCAAATGTTGTGGATATTCGTAATCAACATCTAAAATGTATCCAACATCTCCATTTTTGGGGATTTGTGAAATATCTGCGATGGAATCTGGATCAATCCAATTGTAGTTGTCGTAAAGCAGTGGGTTCGACATTGCCCACCCATATGAATTATTCGCATCGAAGTACCCCAAGAAAGTTGACGATTTCGTTTCGTCATAATCGGGGAGATACCTGTTGTTGGCTTTCACAGTCTCGTAACACTTTGAGTCAATCTTCATCTGACGCCTAGTAGAAATTCAGCAGAATTTTGTGCTGAATCAGAAAATGTCTTTCGTTTTTTTGCAACTCTTACATTAAAGCCTCCAGAGGCAATTTAACACTCACCTTCAGGACGCAATTGCTAACAGACTTTGTTTCCAATTATCTCGACTTCTGGACGTCTAATGGGCCGTTCTGACGCATTTCCTTGCCTAGTGTGACATTCTGAACAAGATCATGTAGTTAAGGTTTAATTCTAAAAAATTCAATTTCATGAAAAAAGTGTCAAAAGGGGGACCATTGGAAGATTAGAAGGTTTTTGCGAAAAATCCAACCACGCAGAAATTTACAAATGACACACTATTCTGGGGTAGAATTTTACACTGTATCAGAAAATGTGTTTGGTTTTGCAGCAACTCTTACAATAAAGCCTGCAGAGGATATTTAACGCTCACGTTCAGGTCGCAATTGCTAACAGACTTTGTTTCCAACTATCTCGCCTCCTAGACGTCTCATGGGCCGTTCTGACGCATTTCCTTGACAAGTGTGACTTTCCGAACTTGATCTTGTAGTTAGGGTTTAATTAAAAAATTTCAGTTTTTAATGAAAAAAGTGTCAAAGGGAAGATTAGAATGTTTTTGCAAAAAATCCAACCACGCAAATCTTGACATATGACACACTATTCTGGGGTAGGATTTTACGCTGATCAGGAAATGTCTTTCGTTTTGGTGCAACTCTTACAGTAAAGCCTCCAGAGGCAATTAAATGCTCACATTCAGGACGCAATTGCTAACAGACTTTGTTTCTAATTATCTCGCCTTCTGGACGTCTGATGGGCAGTTCTGACACATTTCCTTGACTAGTGCGACATTCTGAACAAGATCGTGTAGTTAAGGTTTCATTCTAAAAAAATTAGTTCTTCATAAGAAAAGTGTCATTGGAAGATAAGAAGGTTTTTGCGAAAAATCCAACCATGCAGATATTGACATATTACACACTATTCTGCGGTAGAATTTAACGCTGAATCAGGAAATGTCTTTGGTTTTGGTGCAACTCTTACAATAAAGCCTCCACAGGCAATTTAACACTCACATTCAGGACGCAATTGCTAACAGACTTTATTTCCAATTATCTCGCCTTCTAGACGTCTCATGGGCCGTTCTGACGTATTTCCTTCACTAGTGTGACATTCTGAACAATATCGTGTAGTTAAGATTTCATTTTTAAAAAATGCAGATTTTACATCAAAAAAGTGTCAAAGGGGAGAGAGACCATTGGAAGATTTGAAGGTTTTTGCAAAAAATCCAAACAGGAAAATCTTGACATATGACACACTATTCTGGTGTAGATTTTAACGCTGAATCAGGAAATGTCTTTGGTTTTGGTGCAACTCTTACAATAAAGGCTCCAGAGGCAATTTAACGCTCACGTTCAGGACGCAATTGCTAACAGACTTTGTTTCCAACTATCTCGCCTTCTAGACGTCTCATGGGCCGTTCTGACGAATTTCTTTGACTAGTGTGACTTTCCGAACAAGATCGTGTAGTTAGGGTTTCATTTAAAAAATTCTGTTTTTAATAAAAAATGTATCAAAGGTGGGACCATTGGAAGATTAGAAGGTTTTTGCGAAAAATCCAACCACGCAAATCTTGACATATGACACACTATTCTGGGGTAGAATTTTACGCTGAATTAGGAAACGTCTTTTGTTTTAGTGCAACTCTTATAATAAAGCTTCTAGAGGCAATTTTACGCTCACGTTCAGGACGCAGTTGCTAACACACTTTATTTCCAATTATCTCGCCTTGTAGAGGTTTCATGGGCCGTTATGACGTATTTCCTTCACTAGTGTGACATTCTGAACAATATCGTGTAGTTGAGCTTTCGTTTAAAAAAAAATTAAGGATTTACATAAAAAAAGTGTCAAAGGGGAGACCATTTGAATATTTGAAGGTTTATGCGAAAACCCAACCAAGCAAATCTTGACATATGACACACTATTCTGGGCTAGTATTTTACGCGGAATCAGAATATGTCTTTTGTTTTGGTGCAACTCTTTTAATAAAGCCTCCAGAGGCAATTTAACAATCACATTTAGCGCAAAATTGCTAACAGATTTTGTTTTCAATTATCTCGCCTTCTAGACGTCTCATTGGCCATTCTGACGCATTTCATTGACTAGTGTGACATTCCGAACAAGATCGTATAGTTAAGATAACATTTTTTAAAAATTAGATTTTTTATTATAAAAGTACCAAAGGAGGGACCATTAGAAGATTTGAAGGTTTTTGCGAAAAATCCAACCACGCAAATGGTTACTCAGCTTCAACGTCTATTTAACGTACACCTCCACGCTTAGAACTTGTCCCTTTCTTTCTTATTATATTACTAACTGTATTTATTCTTTGTTTTGTTTTCTAATGTTTATCATATATTCCCTATTTTTAAATTAATTTCTTCTCTACTCATATTATCAATTTATATCATCCTCTTATAATCTAACATACTTACTATACAAATGTAATCTAACCCCACTTTCATTCAGTGTCAATGTTATTCAAGGTAATTAAACCAAACCAAGTGCCTCCACCAAGTAAAGTCTTACTTCCTCCAAAATATAAAGTGTTTAAAATGTTAATCACAACTGACTATTATATAAGTAATTAGAAATAATTTAAACTTAATTACTCGCTTAGCTAGTGTAGGAATCCAGGACCTGGAATAACTATTGACACTGATGAAAGTGCAACACAAATTTATTATTATTACAGCATATCATCTTTACAATCCCTTCCAAAATATTACAATTATTTTATCCTATTTTATACTGTACACCTCCTTCAGTATACCCTTCTCATTCAATACTAGACAATACAAATTATAGAATTTACTATTAACATCGGCTGTCAATATACAGCCTGGGGAATCAATACTTTCAAGAATATTATTTACAACAAGTGACAGCAAACTCACATACTATTAAATCACAATCCACTAAATTATTATATAACGTCACATTAAGAACCAGCTAAATAAGTTTATATGTGCAACCCGTCTACACTAACAAGTGAAATTATATATCCACCAACAAGCTATACTCAAGAATAATTAATCAACTTCCCATCAAAATCACCAATCAAACACTAATATATCACCCTTTCTAACTATGACAACCTAATTAATTTACCGTACAATCTTAATTATATTATTGTACAAATATTCTCAAGCGATAACCTAAATATTCAAATGGCCCTAGTTGCTATCCTTTATCCTTCCCAAGATGTATCCATTATTTATGGCTTATATATTCAACGATATATTTGTTCATTTACTACATATTATATCCATATCAACTTAAAACAACCACTTATACGGACAATGATCCATTACATGGACTTACGTATTTATACAGTATATTTACAAATTAAATTAACAATCCAGACTAAATTCCCTCAAACAGTTAATTCTAATTTATCATTTACTTACGATTACTATGACCGTCTCATCTGATTAATTTACTGCCTGTCGGCTTACACATTGGTGTAGGTAAACGTAATTGAACCTTACAAATTTCTTTTCCCCTACAACTTAAATTTTGCTCCCCTTAAACCTTGGAGGTGTTAAACAAATATTAACATACCCCTGGACTCGTCTTCTGCAGGTATGGGGTGTCCACGTGCCGTAGTGGATTTGACGTCCTCTTGTCCCTCAGGGTCAGGTGGGCTGGTTAGGTCTGGAGTTGCTTGTAGCCCCTTGGGGGTGGGTAGAGTCGCTTGCAATCCCTTGAGGTGGCTTCTCTGGTCCTCAGGGTAGGCTTCAAGTCATGTCGTCCCTCAGGTTCAGGTTGGCCGCTCGTGAAGTCCTCCGGGGGTTGATATCGCAAGGGGTTGGACCGTAGCTCCAAGTCCTCCTTCTAGCTCGTCCCGTTTTGCTCTGCAGGGCGGTTGACGAAGTCTAAGTAGTTGGACCACCAGGTGCTGGTCCTCCTATTGGTCTATTTCCCGAAGTCCTCTCTCTTGCCGAACTCTCTTCAGACTCCCTTTCTTTTCCAACTCTCTCCCTAGTATCTCATTCCCCCTGCCACTCACTGGACATACCTACAATTTCGGAAGAACCAATTACTATGGGTGGTCCTACTACGGATCACCCACAGGCCCGTTCTCGTACTGGGCGGAACATCGGAAACTTCTGCTGAATCTCCGTCGCCTCAGCATTCATCGGCATAATTTTGGTGGAGTCTCAAATTTTATTATTCTGGTCATCCTGTGTACAGTTTTTGACCCTGCTTCCTTACATCCGATCCCTTGCTTTCTGAGTTAACACTCACCGGATGCCCTACTCAAATTTTACCAACCCCATTTCCTGTACCGCATTTCCTGTTCTAATAAAACCTCTGTCTCTTTTTTTACTGATAATATTTATTTTAATTTTATTATTATTATTAATACTTATGAGGGAATCTTATTCAAACGTGTAACAGTTAAGTTAACGGCAAAGGTTTACACAGTAGTAAAAAAATTGAATGACCTTACATATATGGTCGCCTTATATAAAAAAAGCAAATTAGTAGAAGAGCTAGTACATGTGGCAAATTTAAAACCATACTACAGTCGATAGCGTAACATGGACCTGGGGTGTTATATTATAAAATCCAGGGGCGTTTTAGAAACGACTATTCTGGAAATACCGCTATAGAATAACGGTTTCATCGTTGTAGGACAAAAAAAGAAAGAAAGAAAATACATATTTGCAATCACATAAAATACAAATAGAGCATTTTAGTAGATAAGTATACATGAAAAGAAAATCAATAATAGGGACTGACAGCAATTATTTTAAACAGGTGGACGCGAAATGGCAGGCAACCTAAAAGTACTCACATGGTTGATAAGGATACATTTGACGTTATCTCTATTTACGAGCTTTGGGGAATCCCAGGACATTGAAGAGGGGGTGAATGTGAGATTATTTAGTGGATTACACTTTCAGCCAAAACCAGATTTGATTGTTTACGAGGCGACCATCCCTCTAATTCATACGATGACGAAAGGACTTAGAGCACCATGGTTAGATAACTCATCACAGTTTGGACATTGCCTAAACACAATGGAGGGGTCAGATAATATGTGCGGGTTACAAGATGAACTTAAAGGACTTTAAGGCGAGATAATAAAATTGATAAGCGCTCAGAGAACAGCTTATATGTTGACAACGGACAGCAGTCGAACAAGGAGGGGACTGACGTTTGTCAGAGATTTCTTTAAATAGTGTTGTGACATGGCACAAAAAATCAAGTAACAGGGTTATACGACAATCAGGAAACAATAACGCAGCACACCAACGAGATAATAGACTCGGTGGATACACAATACAGGGATTTGATGAAGACGACAAAAGGTTTAAATAATTTTACACAAAACGTCCACAACATGACGAAGAAAATTCAAGACGGATGCAAAATTATGGGAGAGGAATTAAATAAATTAGAAACGTTATCATACTTGGGAGGTTTAAGAATGAACTGTTTTTACCCAAAGGATATGGGCATATAAGTAGATAAACACTAGGCGAGCAAGACTCACTTTTCTGGCCTCTGATTGGTCGACAGCGCTCACGTGACTTTTCCAAGATGGCGGCGCAGTGGTACCAACCCTCCCCCCCTCAAATTTCCTTCAAATTCCCACATTTCCCTCCAAATTCCCTTGTTATACTATATAAAATACACTCTTACCCTAACTTTTTCCATGTTATACTATATAAAATGCACTTTTTTTGTCCAATATGTCGTCTTTTTCCATGTTATACTATATAAAATGAACTTTTTTTGTCCAATATGACGTCTTTTTCCATGTTATACTATATAAAATGAACTTTTTTTGTCCAATATAACGTCTTTCCCTCCCAAAATTCCCTCCCAAAAATTCCCTCATCCAAGATGGCGGTCTTTATACTATATAAAATGAACTTTTTTTGTCCAATATGACGTCTTTCCCTCCCAAAATTCCCTCATCCAAGATGGCGGTCTTTATACTATATAAAATACACTATAATAAATGGCTAACGCGTCGTCTGCTGGTCGGGCGCGCATGCGCGTTGTTACTCTACTCATATATACACTACTCCATATACTCTATGTGGCTGACGCGATCGTAGCACACCTGGTGGCAAAACTTAGCGCATCCTTTCGGAAACATGGCGCCTTCGGAAGGGATGTCCCCCGTGGGAAAATTCCCTTCCTCAAATTCCCTCGTTATACGATACAAAATGCACTCTTAACCTTTCCCATCTCATACTATATAAAATGCAAAAAGATGGCGGCCATTTACATATGTACTATATAAAAATTGCTTTCGTGTAACTTCCGGCGACCGTCGGCTACCTTCGTACACGTCGTCTGCTGGTCTGGCGCACACCCAAATGCCACGCTCTGATTGGTTACCTCCCTACTTTACAAGTAATCTTTCCTCTACACGTACTGTTAGACTACTTATTTTAATTTAATTTTTCTCAAATTTTTAACAAATACACAGTTAACATACGCTCTTAGCTTTGGGTACTCATCCACGGCTTTCCTACACTGTTACCTACCTATACTTATCTAACGAATCACAGTTCATCCTCAAGCCCTACTTAACACTCTAGTACAACCCGCAATA
>JAQJVL010002140.1:117500-118735 GCA_035578905.1 Stictocephala bisonia
AAAAATATGAGAAAAAGTTAGGTTTAAAAACAATGAACACAGAAAAAGTTAGGTTAGCAAACATCAGAAAAGGAAGTCTGGCAAACAACCGAAAGGTTGATTGCTATCCTTACTTTTCCGAAAAGTTGTTAAAATTAACAAAATTCATAAAATGTCCCATTTTTTGAGTTTGGTTAGTTTCAACTGAACTTTTCGGATGTTTGCTAACCTAACTTTTTCTATGTTCATTGTTTTTAAACCTAACTTTTTCTATGTTTATTGTTTTAAACCTAACTTTTTCTCATATTTTTTAGTTGTATAGCAGCATTTCTATGAAACTACTAGCTGATTCTTATTTTCTGTGTTTAGTTTGGATGTTTTCCAACAACGACTCTCATATTTCTAGAGAAAACGGAACAGAATTTTTGGAAAATCTTTAGGTATTTAGCTATATTAAACCTATCTTACAGTGTATTAATGTTATTTTAAAACATGATTATATGAAGCAATAGTGTTTTTATGGTAGATGGGTAGTTCTCTAGGAGTTTTGTCTGTAGGATGAGTGGTGGGTGTAGGGTGTGTCCTAAAGAATTGTGTGTGCAGAGGTAGGTGGATTGGTTTATTAGGAGTCATGTGTGTTTGGTGATTGGGTGGAATATCACAGGTTTTATGTATTGTTCAAGGGAATGGTGTATCAGAGATGTTGTATGTTGAGTAGGTGGGCGACCAACAAAGAGTCTTATATGTAGAGTGTGTGGTAAGTCTTTTATGTTAAGTAGGTAGAGTCTGCCAATAGTCTTATGTGTTGGGAGGGTAGTTGGTCTGTAAAGAAAGCTGTGTGTTGGCTAAGTGGATAGGAGAGTCTTACTAATGGATAGGAAGGGTCATGGAGCTTGGTAGGTGTCTTGTGATGGATAGGTGGAATGACAAAAGCCTTATGTAGATTGTCTATTAGGTGGTAAGTCTTGTATGTTAAGTAAATAGTCTGACAAAAGTATTTTTATGGGAGGGTGATTGGTCTATCAAGAGAAATGTGTGATGGGTAGATAGGTGGTCAATCAAGTTGTATGTGTGGTAGGTAGGTCTTCCATGAATGTGGGGTGTCAATCTAAGGTTTTATGTAATGGTTAGTTACGTAGTCTATCTGTGTGTTGAGTAGGTGGGCGGAAAGTCAAGAGTGTTGGATGTTACGTAGGTAGGTAGGTAGGTTGTTCATTGTGTGTTAGTAGTCTATCAAAGGTTTTATGTAATGGTTG
>JAQJVL010002141.1:0-40210 GCA_035578905.1 Stictocephala bisonia
GGGTTTACCTTGGACCCAAAACTTACATGGAGAGGGCATACAAATAACATTTGTATCAAGCTAGCCCGCGTTCTTCATTTGCTGCGTAGACTCAAACCTATGTTGACTAAGCAATACTTATTAACAGTTTACTACGGAATGTTTCACAGCCACATCAGCTATGGTCTGGAGATTTGGGGTCATGCCACTGGGTGCAAAGATATCTTCATCCTTCAGAAGAAAGCGGTTAGACTGATTTTGTCAGCCAAGGGTAGAGATCACTGCAGGCCCATTTTCATCGAACTGGGAGTGCTGAGTATTTACAGCCAGTACATTCTCTCCAGCCTGACCAATTTAAAGGCAAATCTGTCGGACTTCTCTGTAAGGAGTGATCTCCACACTTATAACACCCGGAGAAATGGCGACCTAGACATTCCCTTCTGCCGACTCAGCAAGAGGAAAGACAGCTTCCCCCATCTCGCGCTGCGTATGTACAATAGGCTACCAGCAAATATCAGGAACATAGGAAACGTCCAGGAGTTCAGGGACCGCCTAAAAACTTGGCTGCTGCAGAGGCCATTTTACTCACTGGGTGAATTCCTCCAAGCTACTTACTGAGTCTGCCGCCCATATCTGTGAATAAAATGTATATAAATGTTTAAATGTTTTATAAATGTTTTATAAAAAGTTTTTTCTCTCTTTGACGCTATCTATCCAGCAGAGCTGGTCAAGGATTCAGCAGGAGGTAATCAAGGTAGACAGCAATCGTAAAGCCTCTTCACAAGAAGGGTAATGTCATCTATATACAACCGATTTCTATAACATCTACCTTCTCGAAGGTTTTAGAAAAACTTTATCTGAATAAGTCTCTAGTCGTTTTTGCTTAACAACGTTTATTCTTTTTTACAGACAGTTTTGTTTAAAAATATATATATCTACAGAAAATGTTATGTTCAGATTCGTTTCAGATGTTCAGGACTTGATGAACGCAAACATGTTTTTGGTTTAATTTTAGATCTTAATAAGGCGTTCGATATGTTTAACCATATGCTTCTTAAGAAATTAGAACACTTCGGAATAAGAGGTAATGCATCAAGTTGGATTTCTTCTTATCTGAAAGACCGAATCCCCAGCAATTGAAATTAATTTTAATTATTGATTATCGCCTCAATTTCTCTTATCAGATTGCCAAATTATCTAGCAAGGTCAATAGTAGTATCTTTATAGACCTTGCTAGTATCGTAGACTGTCCAAGTTTCCTGATACCAGTGTTCTTCTTACAGCCTATTATGAGTGTTTATATCCACACTTAAAAAATTATGGAATTACAATCTGGGAAGTTGAAATTGCAAAAACTAAATCTTTATTCCGCTTACAGAACGAACGAGCAGTTAGATTAATTTTTGGTTTGAGAAAGACTGAAACATGTAGAAGGATTTTTTCTAGAAATACTGTACTAACTTTTTTGCTTGTACATATTCTAGTCATTATCTTTTTTCATAAAAAATAAACACTTATTTAATTTTCGCTTGGAACATATTAATAACGTAGTCACGATTAATTATTTTATCATGAAATTTCAGTATATTACCTATTATCACTAATTGGGGAACAGGAAGAAAAAAATCTCAAATATTTTTTTTAATGACCGTTCGAAGTCACTAGAAAAGTTACGTGAAAACACGGACTTCTCGTAGGAGGATGAACATTTCGCAGTGCGCATGCGCGAGGAACCTGTTCCTTAGATCTATAACGAGCAGAATGTTGCACTGTATACAACGTTAACGAGGAATTAAGCAGTTTAGTCACTGTCCACCATTCTCTCGGTAACGTAACTGAGCCAACCAACAACAAATTCAAAAAACATCAGACTAGATGCCTGTCCCGGAATAATTTGTTCTTGTACCGAACCAATTAATTGATCTAATCTTAACCTCACGACATATCGCTTCTTTTTCTAGTTGCTTGCTACGTGAATTCCACTGTACCTCAAAATGAATAAAACAACAGTAGGATACGTTTATTTTAATTTGTTAATCTATATTTATAAGAGAGGATGTTTGTATATATATTTGAAGTTTATGCGCTGCCAAACCATCCAACCGATCGCCATGAAACCATAGACCTTCTATTATACCTATTCTATATCTATTCTATTCTATTATACTATATCATATCTATTCTATTATACGGTATAATAGAAGGTCTATGATGAAACTTTAGGATGTTGTCCTGTATACTCCCGAGATGGTTTCTGTGAAGTTTGATGCAGATCCGTCCACAGGGTTCCGCCCCACGGGCTCCTAAAGATCCCATGTTATTCAAATGGAGAATCTGAATTGTTTACAAAAAACATATGACTGTGTGGTTTAATGTAGTTTCACATGCTATAAGCAGATTGAAGTTCTCACAACAACAGTACTGTATATGTTTTGATTTATTGTAGTAGTTCTACATTTCACCTTGAGAGTGTAGCACACACTACTTTTACTTGATCAGGTGATCTGTATTTGGTGTTAACCTTTTTTCCTCGGTAATTAAAACATGTGGTGAAATATGAAAATAAAAATAAATAATTATTTGTTTTGCAGTTTACTTTTTATGACATGCCTCCTAAAAAATCTAATATTGGTAGAAGAAGCAAAAATGCTCGAATTCTTTCACCAATTAGGTACTAAATCAAACTCAATATTATGACCGGCGAAGCGGGCGGGTACAGCTAGTTGAAGTATATGATTACTTAATCTAAGTTATGTTTATTGTAAGAGACACAACTGGATAGGCTACTATTTGGGGGAAAACTGTAATATGTAGTAATGGATTTAATGTTGAAATAGTTTGAAAATTTCTTTTTCAAAGCAAATCTGATGAAAGAAAAAATTAATTTAACGATATATCCATTGACAATACTCAAAAGTATTCTGTAGGCCTTTCTTTACAATTAATAGGCTTGTACAGCCTATATGCCTCGTAATAAGTTTGTGAAGTGTTTATGGATGAAAATAAGAAAATGATTACCTCCAAAACTAAGGAACAAAGTACCCCATCACTTTACGGTACTGCCGTTGTGATTGTAATTAAAGTAACTATTAAGAAAATTTGCAAAGAACTATTTTACTCTCAAGACCCTAAGGTTGCGTATTAACGTTTATTTTTCAAGTCACAGTTATATGGAACAGGTTCCTCGCGCATGCGCACTGCGAGAATGTTAATCCTCTTAAGAGAAGGCCGTGTGAAAAAATGTTTTTTTTAGTTGTAACTCACAAATGTTAACAAGCAGAATACAAATTAAAAAACCGCTGGTACTGTTCAAAGTAGATTAAACACTGAACAGAATATGTGATTAGGTGTTTTTAGCGTTTGTTTTGTAAATACAGTAGCGCCGCAAAGTGATGGGCCTGTAATACAAAATCCGATGGTACTAAAACACAAAAAAAACTTAACGTGAAAACAGAGAACACCGTGCTGCTTTACTCTAGTATATTAGTTAACACTGTCACACTGGGTAGGAGGGAGCTGGTTGGTCACGTGACTCACTAGCACGTACTAGTAAAATGAAAATGTTGTATAGTTCTCTTTTCTATACAACATCCGGACTTTGACTACCACTCAACATGGACACTCCAGTCTTATCTAGTAGTGTCTACGTCGAAGGCAACCATTAATAGGATGGCCACCAAAATAATATGAGGACTGAGCATAGAAGCTATCACCTATAATTTTCCTCCTCAACACTTTGCCCCCAAGGGGCTAACTGGGTTACAGCACAGCGCCACTTAGTGTCAACCCGATTATTAACTTTTGTTAATATAAAATAATTAAATAAGCTCAGATTTACTTCAAACCTGTGATTCTCTCGCAAGATTACATCGTTTATAACTTCAGATATAATGCTTCAGAACTGTGATTCTCTTGCAAGATTACATCGTTTATAACCTCAGATATAATACTTCAGAACTGTGATTCTCTTGCAAGATTACATCGTTTATAACCTCAGATATAATGCTTCAGAACTGTGATTCTCTTGCAAGACTCCTTCGTTTATGAGGTAAATTTTCTTTTATATTATATTAAAATATGGCTGAGACCTTTCCTCTGAAAATTACATAAAACTTGTACAATTTGAGCAGCAACTACAAGTTCAACGTACACTTGCCAACTTGTGTAGTTCTGCTTACTAAGTTTAGTGATTGGATATTCTGTGTAATAGCTCTGTAAATATGTTACACAGTACTACTAAAAATTCTGGCTCGAAGCTGAAGCTATATTGCTACATAAGTAATTGTTGTGTAGACATTTTTTCAACGAGAATATATCATTACACTCACGTTCATGTTATCTGTTAAAAACAGCAGAAGCTCAAAACTACTTCAATTTGCTGTGCTTACTTTTGTGGTTTCAAATAAATAGAAGAATACTGATCAATGTTTTTAAATTCAAATTAAGAATAATAAATTTGTTGCTGATTCATTTATTTGGTTACAAATGAGACATTGTATAAATCGTCTATCAATGCCTGTTGATACTAAACAGAAATAGAAGTGTGCATTACACATACTATAAATACTACATCTTGTGACAGAAGAAGATAATTTTTGAGTAAGTATTTTTCCACACACTTATTAAAATAATTCTTCGTTAAGTTTCCGTTTATCAAAACTAGGCAAAATTTATACTATGATAAGTCGGCACTGGTGGCGCAGTGTTGTAACCCAGCTACTTGGGACAAAGTGTTGAGGAGATAGTAGTCGATAGGTTCTATGCTCAATCCTCTTACTACCAACACGGCATCCGCTCAATGGCTTCCATCGACGTGGATACTACTAGAGAAGTCTGGGGTGTCCATATCGAATTGTAGTCAAGATTCAGATGTTGTGTAGGGAAGAGAACTGAGTGTCAGACTTGTCAGTTAACTGAAAATCAGACCAACACCACGTGGTTTGGATTCCACATAGATCCCTTAGTTGCCCTGGCTAAAGGGCTATTAATAAATAGCTCTTCCTGAGGAACAGTAGACCTTACTTAGTAACAATGACTACACTCATCACACCTTTTTAAAGTCAAATGTTGATATTTATATTACATATACTTATATTTATTTACTTATTAATATTTAACTATATTCATGTAAATATCTATAATCGTGGTTTTAAATGTTATTTTTGAGTTTTAAGTTTGTCACGGTGTTTTGTGAATTTTTGTTAGCGGTTAGCATATTAGCTGACTACAGACGCTGCAGAGAGCATCGGCTTAAAAAATAATAATAATATGGACTGGACTTGAGATATTAAGTATTGTGTCTTTGTATTAACAAAATTTTGTACAGTTTATTTGCAATTAAAACATTTTAGTTTTGTAGCCTGGCCACACATACTGGAAACAGTGGTCGGTGAATATCCTAAGTTTAAATTTTGTAATATATTGAAGGAAATAAAAATTATTATTATTGTTGCCCTCAGGTGCTTATTTATACAAACAAATAATTTCTCCTTATAGATTTAAATAGTTTCTTGTGTTATTTACTAAACTATGTACTCTAAGGCTGAAATACTATTTCGTTGACTATTATTTTTATAATTTAAAAAAATACACTACCTTAGTCATTAGATTGTTTTTTATAAAATAAAAAACTGTCTATAATAATTTACATGATTTGATAGTATAAAGCGAACTTAATAATGGTTCAGTGATTCGCAACAATTATACCAACACTGTACAACGTATTCAGAACTCGTTTCATCAATCTTGTATAGGGAAAGAAGTTTAAGTAATAAAATTTGTTCAGGTAAAAATGTATAAAATTGAATAACAAGTAAATTCATAGTTCACATCTCACAATATAAACGGCTTTATGAAATGTATTTATTTATTTTATTTATTTATTCTTAAGACGCCGATCGTCAAGATATGGGCGAATATGGATTTCAAATGAGTGTGATGAGTGTAGATGAGCGAATGTAGTCATTGTTACAAACTAAGGCCGACTATTCCTTAGAAAGTGTCATTAATTAATAGCCCAATGACAAATGAACAGCCGGTATTTGAAACAAATTCCAAATACACTAAAAATGTCCATAGTTTTTATTAGTCCAAAGTGTTTCGTCCAATTGTTGAAAGTTTCTATAAGTATCCAAAAATAATATTAGTATTATCTCTGAGGTCGTGTGAAGTGCTTAACATGGGTATCGCTTAACAAATAACTTAATGAAAATCTCTGACCCCCTACCTGGTGACTTTGGATCTAATTGTAGCTCTGACGCCTATCAAAGGATCGGTTGTCTGTCCGTCCACCCCAAACCAACGCGTGATCTGAACAGTTGTGGCAGTTGACTCTCCTTCCCTGCTAGGTTACCAGGCAGCGTGTTTATCAATAGCTGACGCCCGCATTTTGCAGTTGAACATTATACTTCCCTTGAAAAGTTTTCACGCTTACATTTGTTACATATGTCTTTCAAAATTTTACAATCGTTATAGAATAAGTGTAAACAAGTTCTCTCTGAGATAGATTCGTTCTACCTGGGTTTGTTTCATGAAAAATATTATTTGAATAAAATAGTTATATGTACTGTATTTAACAAAAAATAAACATATACAACCAAAATATGACTAGGGGACACCCCTACATGCGTTGCGTGCCAACCCCGTCACTCACTGCGTTCTTGACACCTCAGCATGTGACTTATGACAGCAAATATTAGTGGTAAACTGTATTAACTAAAATCTTAATATGTAAGTTTATTTCTAGTAACTCACTCATACACGTATAGTGGTACTGACCCACTCACCAACCCATACACGTACAGTGGCACTGACCCACCCGCCCACCCACCCACCCATGCACGTACAGTGGTAATTAATTGCACTTGAGTTGCAACCTATTAAAAGTTTAAATACATGGTTACTAAGTTTCAGAAAGATCTATAACCTTATCAGTGTTATAAACATCATAATTTACATTTTAACAGCTGTTAAAATTTCGTAAATATCATTATTTACATTTGAACAGCTGTTACTTTTTGACCAATTTTAAACTCTCTATGTTATTTTTATGGCTTAAAAACTTACCCTTCAGGGTAAAAATATTTTTAAATGGAGACCTTATTGCACAAGTACGAATAGGAACAAATTTTTTGACACCTCTATCGTTAAAATTGTTAAAAGTAATTAGGGAGAAGATGCATTGACAAAAAAGGGCTTCACATATTCTGTATGAGGATTTCATGGGGCTTTATATACAAAACGTTCAAAAAAGGTAAGTACAGAGCTGGTCGAAAATACAGTTGTAATATATATTTATTGGCCTCATGGAAGCCAATCTAATATTGTAGCCGAAGAAGCAGACTGTTAATGAGTGTTAACAATTATTTCATAGGCAAGGAACGTTGGCGAGACACATGGCTACTGGGAATGTATATATCTAATGTGAACCAATAACACAACTATGCTACACATACATTACAGTTGTAATATATATATATATTGGCCTCATGGAAGCCAATTTATTATTGTGGCCGGAGTAGCAGACTGTTAATGAGTGTTAACAATTATTTCATAGGCAAGGAAACGTTGGCGAGACACATGGCTACTGGGAATGTATATATCTAATGTGAACCAATAACACAACAATGCTACACATACATTACAGTTGTAATATCTATTTATTGGCCTCATGGAAGCCAATCTAATATTGTGGGTGGAGTAGCAGACTGTTAATGAGTGTTAACAATTATTTCATAGGCAAGGAAACGTTGGCGAGACACGTGGCAACTGGGAATGTATATATCTAATGTGAACCAATAACACAACTATGCTACACTTACATTACAGTTGTAATATATATTTATTGGCCTCATGGAAGCCAATCTAATATTGTGGGTGGAGTAGCAGACTGTTAATGAGTGTTAACAATTATTTCATAGGCAAGGAACGTTGGCGAGACACATGGCTACTGGGAATGTATATATCTAATGTGAACCAATAACACAACTATGCTACACTTACATTACTAGTTGGAGAGTTCAGAAATCCGATATTGTATTTGCCGCACACATCACTGGCATATTTAACATTCTAAAATTGCAAAAGTCGGCCATCAGGACAATGTTGAAAATGTATAATATTCAGAAACACACAAATCCTGTTATAATATTAAAGCATATTAAAAGATTATGGATGTTGTGTTTAAAAGTATTATTAAAGTTGAACCAAATTATTGAAGAAAAGTCATAGTCATAAAACCTTTATTCATAGTTTATTTTTATTAACATCTAAAGATTTTATTCTTAAATACTTTCAGAAAATTAGATTATCAGAAGAACTATTTGCTCATTTATCTTCCCTGTCACCCTACAAATAATGTACATTGTAGTGGTATGTAAATAGTACCCTAGGCAAACATTGTTGGATATTTTCTCAAGACAAATAGAAACAATACATATCGTGTCGTCGGTACCATTTCTTAGATAATTTGTTTTTATAAGAAAAGTATTTCCCATTATGTAAAGCAGTAGGAAATGAAATGTTCATTGTTTGAAGCTTTAAAATTGCATGCAATGTGTACATTATATTTAATGTGTACATTATATTTAATGTGTACATTATATTTAATGTGTACATTATATTTAATGTGTACATTATATTTAATTTACTTTATGAACAATTTTTAAAATAATTGTTTATGATTTGAAATATTTTAAAATATCAATGAATTTTAAGTTTCAATATGTTAATTAGTCACAGAAAATCCAATTAATTTTTGTTTCTGTAAGTGAAGTGATGAAATGTTTCGGAAAGTATTTGACAAAGATAAAGTTAGGTCTAATATTCCTTTTTAATTAGCATCATTAATATAAGACAAAAAAATATGTTCGATGTATAAGTATAATTTAAAGTATTTTACAGGTAATCGTGGCTGTGTATAAATGTTATGAATCTCCACAGTAAAATAACTAAAAATCAAATAATCAAGTTCGACCCTATTAATACTCACATGGCATCCGCTCAACGGTTGCTATCGATGTGGACAGTACTTGAGAATTCTGGGGTGTCCGTGTTGGGTGGTAGTCAGAATTCAGATGTTCTATATGGGAGAGAACTTAATCAGTGAGGTCTGATTAGATGACAATCAGATGAAAATGAGTAAAATTGTTTGTATGTAAATAAAAGTCAAATAATATTGGGTATTTGAGTCAGCTTTAGTATTAATATAGAGGGTCGCCATTAAAAGATACAAGTAAAAAAGATAATATTGACTTCTACTTCAGAAAGCTCCTGCAAATACCTTCATTTGGTGTTACCTTTAACTGGTAAAATGGTCAAAGATATTTGACACTATCTTCACTCGCCAAGTACTATTATATTACCTTTAACAGGTAGTATGGTCAAAGATATTGGACACTATCTTCACTCGCCAAGTACTATTCTATTACCTTTAACAGGTAGTATGGTCAAAGATATTGGACACTATCTTCACTCGCCAAGTACTATTCTATTACCTTTAACAGGTAGTATGGTCAAAGATATTGGACACTATCTTCACTCGCCAAGTACTATTCTATTACCTTTAACTGGTAGTATGGTCAAAGATATTGGACACTATCTTCACTCGCCAAGTACTATTCTATTACCTTTAACAGGTAGTATGGTCAAAGATATTGGACACTATCTTCACTCGCCAAGTACTATTCTGTTACCTTTAACAGGTAGTATGGTCAAAGATATTGGACACTATCTTCACTCGCCAAGTACTATTCTATTACCTTTAACAGGTAGTATGGTCAAAGATATTGGACACTATCTTCACTCGCCAAGTACTATTCTGTTACCTTTAACAGGTAGTGTGGTCAAAGATATTTGACACTATCTTCACTCGCCAAGTACTATTCTATTACCTTTAACAGGTAGTATGGTCAAAGATATTGGACACTATCTTCACTCGCCAAGTACTATTCTATTACCTTTAACAGGTAGTATGGTCAAAGATATTTGACACTATCTTCACTCACCAAGTACTATTCTATTCAATCCCTTTCACAACCAACCCTACCTCGAAGAAAATATACTAGGTGGTAGTGGGGGGAGTAACAGTGATGCTTGATTAACGTCCTAATGAATGGACTCTTGAGCCCTTCATTAACTTTAGGAATGTGATCTTTACAAAATCATGATAATGTATGCGTTCCTATTCAAAATGTTTCGTTTATGAATACTCTATTTAATAATATTTTCTTGGGGATTTATTTTAAACGAAGTAGTGAGGGGCTACAGCCAGCTTGCAGTTTATTTTACCTGTAATTACCCTGTCAGAAGGAAAGGAGATAATTTTCTGGACCGTTGGATCGGAAAGTAAAAGTAACGCCTCATAAAAGAGCAATTGTGGTGGTGTTGCAGGCGTAGTGGCTAGCAACGGTCGGTACTGAGCCAACGGTCGGTACTTCACTCTTTGAATAAAATTCACGCACAGGCCTGCAGACCCACGTGAACTGGCAAGTGAAGTTTAAAATAAGGAAAACAAATTTTTTTTGTTATAATATCTTGGTTTATCTGTGTTTAGGAAATATTTAATATTCGTTATATAATTGTCATATATATCAACCTTAAATTTATTGATTAATTTATTGAATATTACAAATAAACAGTAATTATTTAAAATAAACTGTAAATGGTTACTTCCTCATTATAATTGGAGTAAAAAAGATAGTATAGTTAGTATAATACGAAATAGTTAGTACACTGGAACTAAATTAATTTTCTGTTTTCAAAAAACTGAATTGAGAAACTGAATCAAATGATGATAAAGCAAATGCTTTATTCAACTTAATTCAATAAACTTATCAATAATGATTTCTTATGAGTCCCCTCACGTTTATTTGAATTTTGTTCTATTACGTTAATATTATTAATTTTAAATAAGTTACTATACGAATAACTTATTTAAAGTGAATGGTTTGATATAATTACTACTTTCATCATTATGAATGTAATAATAATAATCAAGCGTGTTTATTTTTATATATCAATGTTTTATGAAATATACTCATTTTGAAACACAGATATAAAAATATTAATGATCTGAAAATAGCTCCTGATCATCGTTACATTTTATTAGTATTATTTATTAGTATAGTATTATTAGTATTGTTTATACTTGGTATTCACATACTAATTACTCTAACTAGAATATTTTATAAGTAAATTATATAAAATGGTAGTAAAGGGTTCATGAAAGTTTAAAAGATCGATTAATATAATAGTTATGAATATATATGGAAGAACGTTTTGTAGGTTATTTGCTAAAAATAAGTAAAATAGCAATTTGTATAATATTGCAAATTTTTCATTATCATAGAATAAGAGGCTATATAAAAATTGTATATAATTCACATGAATTCAATTATGTTACACATTGGTAATTTTTTTTAAACTGCCCATGTATTCTCCAAATAAACAATCTCCCTAAGAAAATATAAATATAAGGATACATGTTAAAAAAATTATTAAGTAGCCATTACAGATGCCATTTTATATTTTACCTTATTTTAAGTTATACACATTTAATACTATGAAAAATGTTAAACGAAAATAAAAACAAAACCATGATTTAAATCCTTATTTTAAATCTTTCCTTTAAAAAGATCCTTCAATTAGTTTAAAAACAATAAAATGTTTAATACCTCTTAAAATATTCAGAATTCATTAGGTGCAGTGATGTGAGGTTGGCTGGTTTACTAGAAATGTACTCCCAGGATCGTGTTTAAATATTCACCAATACTTCACATCATTCCATATAAATGGGTCCTTTCTCAGAGAAATGTTCCCTACTGAGCGTAACTTCCAACATCAGGAAGATTTTACCAAAACTTAATCAGTTTGTAAGTCATATTTTGACATATTTTTGAATATTACCTTATAGTATATTCTTTTATAAGTTAAATCATGAATAAAGACTATCAAAGTTTTCATTTATTTTTCAGGCTTAAATGGAATGTTCATGCATATATTACGACAAAGCAACCTAAAATAGATTATCATCTTTTAAATGTTAATGAATATAAGTTTCATAAAATGTTTGCTAAGATATCATATTTTATTTTTCTCATGCAAAAATTAATAAAATCGGAATTTTAAAAATATTTTAGTAGTATACTTTTCAGTATTTTACTCTCACTTATAAAAAATATTGTGTGAATATTTGCTAAGATGGTTCCAGTTTTGTGATTTATTCAAGCAATGCGTCCTTGAGAGTCAGCAACTCAACTTCTAAACATCATAACATTTACCTGACTATCTCTTGAAAGATTTCCTGCAGGCATCAGTTACTTTGCATACACAAATACAGGGAAGAATTGATAAAGAATAAATAATTAAACTTTAAGACTGCAAGAAGATAAATTAAATTTTGATTAACTTCGTAGCACGTGAAAATTAAAATATTAAAAATAACAACTTGGATTACTAAAGCCATATTAAATGTTGATATTTTTAACAGTAAATTAATATACTTAAACACACAATAAATGTGTAACTATGGTACCTTTTGGCGTACTAAATAAAAGTACACATACATCAAAGGGAACACTAATGAAATACAGATGATATTTCTTATGATTTAGTTGCCATTCTTTAAGCATGGCCTTTGAAGTTAAACATAATGAATAATAAAGTTACTATACTTATTTAATTGATCATCAGCTGTTCAATAAAAACGAATAAATTGAAAATCTTTTATGTATGATTAAAATTAAACTTTTTAAAAAATCTAAAAAAATTTACTGTTTTTATATTTATTCTGTATAAAATAACAGGTAAACAAATAGTTATTTGTAAAAATCAAATTTATATCAAATATATTATTAAAAATCAAAATTCATTATTTTGTAATGCTTTTATTACTAATCTAAAAGTATGATATCCTAAAAGAACAAAACACAGGTGCTTTATACGAAGTCTGCTTTGAGAAGTTGGGCCAAAACCACATCCACAACAAGTTTTCCCACAGTCAACTTGTGGGCAGTTAATTAGTTAAGTTTGGTACCTTTGTACGACCTGTGCAACAAAACAAAGTGTTTGGGAGATTGTAGGCGATAGGTTCCATGCTCGGTCCTCTTAATACTGACACGGCGTCCGCTCAATGGTTGCCATCGATGTGTACACTACTGAGAAGTTGGGCCAAAACCACATCCACAACAAGTTTTCCCACAGTTAACTTGTGGGCAGTTAACTAGTTAAGTTTGGTACCTTTGTACGACCTGTGCAACAAAACAAAGTGTTTGGGAGATTGTAGGCGATAGGTTCCATGCTCGGTCCTCTTAATACTGACACGGCGTCCGCTCAATGGTTGCCATCGATGTGTACACTACTGAGAAGTTGGGCCAAAACCACATCCACAACAAGTTTTCCCACAGTGAACTTGTGGGCAGTTAACTAGTTAAGTTTGGTACCTTTGTACGACCTGTGCAACAAAACAAAGTGTTTGGGAGATTGTAGGCGATAGGTTCCATGCTCGGTCCTCTTAATACCGACACGGCGTCCGCTCAATGGTTGCCATCGATGTGTACACTACTGAGAAGTCTGAGATGTCCATGGTGACATTGGTAATATCCGGTGTAGGGAAGATAGTATCAGGCTTGTCAGTTAGCTGGAAATCAGACCAACACTATGTGGTTTGGGTTCCACGTAAAGCTGTAGTCCCCATAAATGGATCTTTCGAAGGAACAGTCAACCTTAGTTAGTAGCAATGACTACACACGTTCATCTACTCTCATTCATTCCTCATATTCACCCATATTAAAGATTTACAGTGAATGATAATAATAATGAATATTTCTGTCACTGCACAGTACTAATGGTAGAGTATAAATAACAACACTAAAAACATAGAAATTAAGAGACCACACCACTGACCAAATATGAATATTCTTATAAATTTCAATTCAATTGGTATGTCCGAGATGTTTAAGGAATAGCCTATGATTCTTTTGCAGGGTTAACGCTTCTTATAAATAGAGGAACATATTAACTTATTTGTTTAGTTACAAAGTAATTTTATACCTCATAAAATGTTTTGTACTTTTCAGCCAAAGAATAACGGACATATTTCAGACTAAACATTTCAAGATCATCAAGAAGAAATTCATCAATGCCACATTACGTAAAAGGGGCAATCAGAATGGTAGAAGTGGGCAGTTGGAAGTTTATATCTGGTTTGTTTGTGTTAAATAAAATAATTACGCTTCAGTCAGAGTGGTAATTTATTAAAGTGGTAAAGTCCTGTATTTTCTTTCCAAACATTATGCATGTTAAGTAGTTTTAGCAACTAAAACCGAAGTTAACATTTGACTCTTTCCAAAGAATATATTTAGTTCTGATTAGCTCATCAAACGGAATCGAAAGAAATGATAATGTCAACAAAACGTTGACAGGCCCAAAATTACAATACAAATTAAACTCTTGGATTGAATTCAACGTACTTCAATTCATAAATAAATTAGATAAACTGCCTTATTACCTATTTAAAGGGATTTTTAATAGCACCGACGTGACGCAGGCACAATCATTGGCTGACCCGATAAATTTTACTCTGCTTTCACATAAAGACAAGAGTCGGTGACTGATATTGGTAACTGTGCTTTCTTCTGTTGTTTTGTAGACATGGCTGAATTTAACAGTTGGCTGTATCTGAAGTATTTATTGTATTCGAGACACGGGAATAGTAAACTAAAACGGAGTCACTAGGCTCATCCGATTATTAAATTTCTTACTTTACTAGGCAATTTACGTGTGTAGGTGGGTTGAGTCAGTATCAGTGTACGTATCAGTATCAGTACAGAAGGAGCATTCTGCAACTTATTTGAAAAGTTATTTGCAGATGACAGAAAGTTTTGCAACTTTTTCAAAACTAGTAAAAAGGTACATTTTATTATATTGTAGTCCACTTTAATTTCCTTCATCATTTTAATTTCATAAACAAGCCTTTGAACCAATTAGCTCTATTAGCGCAACACCTTAATTGGAAATACTCATTTTTTAAGTGTTACAAAATCTTACCACCATGAATCGGCGCTACAGAGACGTTCTGTCATGACAATAACGGGCCGACCATGATGGGACCCTTGCTGCCCGCCAACATATCAGCGCCAACACTGACAACAGGACTACAACATGTTGTCTAGAGGAAAGCGTTCTCCAACATTAAATTAAATGTTTTATGTTGAAGATGGAGCTGTATTGGTTTCTATGCATGGAATTGTTAAATTAAACACCCACCCCGTGATCAACTTGGGTAGATACATGTGATCAAGGTAAGTAGCCCTCATGATCAATGTAGGTAGTCCTCGTATTCAACTTAGGTTGCAAACCATCATCAACTTAGGTAGCCCCCGTGATCAATGTAGGTTTGCCCGTGATTTACTTGGTAAACCGTGATTAACTTGGGTAGAATCTGTGATCAAATTAGGTAGCATTCATGATATGTCATGAACCGACCATAGAGCCAGGCATCCCTTCAAGAACACAGGACAGTGCTCTACGTAAGGTTAGGTAGTAGAGAAGACTGTCTAGTCCCCACCTCATCTTATAAAATAAAGACTTTTTTAATTTTATTTCATGAGAAGCTTGGGTCTTCCTCCGTCATTATTAACTTTGGTAGCAGCCTTGATCAACTTAGGTAGCATCTGTTATCATGTTGGGTACCAACCGTGTACAAATTTGTTGCATTCGTGATCAGTACGTGCAGAAATTAGCTTGGGTTGACAACTTTGATCATCTTGGGTAGCTTTGATGCTTACACTGGAAGGGGGTTTGGGGGCGAAGCCCCCAACGACCTAAGCTTATATAAATGTTTTTAAATTTTTAACTTTCATGGCTAAATCTTATATTCTTCTAAATGTTAGTTTTTCATGATTTTGTAAGTTATAAATTGAATTTAAATTAATTTTGTTTGTAGTTTTGAAAATAAAATAGAATTTTTAATTGGTCCAGCTTCTTGGTCAAAATGTTCTTTAGTAATGTACCACGATTCCCTTGCATTTAAATATTGTGGTGTTGTTATACGTTTTAATAGTTTTAAATTGTTTTTTAAATACCATGTCCAGTGTTAATGCAGTGGTTAGCAATTGCAGATTTTTCTTTTCGATTAAATTTTATTTGTGAAAAATGTTCTTGAAATATTTTAATTTTTCTTTTTGTTTGGCCTATGTATTTACTGTTACAGTAATTGCAATTGATTTCGTAAATTCCCGATTTTTTCATCATTCTCATCAGTATCTTTTGGATTTTTAAATTTATTTTTCAAATAGTTTTTTGTTTTTTACAAAATATTTATATTTCTGTGTTTTTTTACAATGTTTTGTTGATAGACTGAAAATGTCCTTACTATGCTATTCCAATTATTGTTTTTTCCTTCTATAGTGATAAGTTTTGTTTTACTCTTGTTTCTTTTTTATTTTTTTTTTACCCTACAATCTATCAAATTTGTATCATATCCATTGAAAATTGCCTTATTTTTAATAATTTAGTTTATATATTATTCTTCATTCTCAGTAAAAGTTAGATATGATTTTTTAAATTTAATAAAAAATACCATAGTTGAAAATGATAAATATTTAATATGATTTGATGTCACTTCACTATACTCCAACATACCTATGAAAAAAACCATCGTCCTTGTTCAAAATTGACTTCAAGCTTGTCATTTGACAAGTAAAGAAATTGAAGAATTCATGATACTCATTAATCTATGCATGAATCAAAACACTTTCCAATTTAAAAACTTATTTTACTCCCCAATAGAAGGAACAGCTATGGGAAATCCTCTTTCCTGCTTTATAGCAGATATATTCACGAGCCACTTTGAAAATTTAGCAAAAGAGTCATTATCATACGTCCCTAGAATTTGAATTCGTTATTTTGACGGCATATTTGAAGTATTTAACAAAAATTGAAAACCTTCAAAATATTTAAATCAGTTAAATTCATTTTACTTTAGCATTCAATTTACGCATTAAATAGAATATAATCATTCACTTCCGTTTTTAGATTTATTAGTCATTAGAAAAACAGCTTCTAAAGAACTTAAATTTGATACATACCATAAACCTACTCATATTGATCGATACATAACCAATGATTCCAATCATCCACCAGCACAAAAAAGAACTGCATTCCATTCTCTTATTTTTAGACTAATAAATACACCTCTATCAGAAAAACGATTCAAAAAAGTACTAAATTAAATTTAAAATGTGCCAATATGATACAAATTTGATAAATTGTATGTTACTTACTTTTACTTTCAAAACTACAAACAAAATTTATTTAAATTCAATGTATAACTCTTTCAAAATTATAACAAAACTAACAGTTAGAAGAATAAATAGATTAGCCATGAAAGTTAAAAATTTAAAAGCATATGTTTATATAAGCTTATATTATATTTACTTTACGTATTTAATATTTGTGATGTGTTTGACGATGATAGCAAGCCTTGCTATCGAAAGACCTCACCAATAAAACTATAAATATTGGTTTAAACCATTTAATTTAACAATGCTATGCATAAAACCAATACAGCTCTATCTTCAATAAGCATAATTCGTAGTATAGAGGTTCACTTGTATCTACTGTACGAACCTCTATACAGTATAGAGAACCTCTAATCAGTATAGAGAACATCTGTACTAACGTGCTATAGAGCAAAAATAGTTTATTGCAAGTTTAATTAATGCACTACGTAATACAGTATAATTAAATTCATGTGATCAAGGTAATTGATCACATTCCTCTTAAATTCATCACTTCTTTTTCTTATCACCAAGAGATACGCTAGCTGTATTGTCGATCTAACTGAACAGTATCAAACACACAATCGAATCTGTACTGTCTAATGCTACCTGCAATTCCAGAAGTCGCGACAATCAGAAGTTGAGTTTCCCTGTTTTGACAAGAATTAATTGGAAATATAAACTTCATGAGGTTCTTGACCGTGGCTAATTTGTCTCATTAAGGTCAAATTCATGGTGTAGATATGTTTGGCTCATGATATTTGTGCTATAAGGGTTCCTCGTTATCTTGAAAATTGAACAAAATTAGTTCGGTTGATTAGAACCTTGAAACGTGCGGCTATCACGGCTCTGGTGAAGCTGTGATAGGCCCAGCAAGCCGTATTAAAATTGCTTTCAGAAATAATACTAAGCCTCAAAAAATCAGACAAATGTTAAAGACTGGAACTGTCAAGGTTTACAATTTGGTACAATTAATATACTGACACTGACAAATAAAGTAGAAGAATTAATGACATAAAAAAGGAAAGAAAATTAGATCTGTTCGGACTCAGGTAGACGAAATGGAGATATAAGGGAGAAAAATAACTAAGAGATGGATATAAACTGTTTTGGAAGGGTAGCAGGAGAGAAAAAATGTGGGTTTGTGATTATAATTAGATTTAGTAACCAAGCCATGTTCAGTGCACCCCGGTTTTGTTGAGGTGTCAAATGGCTAGTTAAAAATTTATTCGGTTTTCCAAAATGTTCCTTAAAAAACCACTGTAATGCCTACACTCATATTTCTATCACTGTTAAGAACTGCGGAGAGGAAGAGCAACCTGAGTGTGGTCTCTATATTGACTGTTTATGTCACTAATCAGTCATGATTGACTCAGTCACATTTAAACTTCTCCAAACTGGAAAAAAGTGATAACTGTAACAATTTCATTAAAAAGTTGTTGGGCTAATAAACAAACAAGTACGACAGAAAAGAGGCAATTCATCGGTCAGTGATAATCTAATACAACTGAACAGTGCAATTTTGCCTTCAACAGAAAATAAGAAATGTGCACCATATATTTATTGTGTTAGTAAAACACAAGAAAAAGAGTACAATCACACTGGGAATTGTGATAAGTGGGACTTCAGTTTAAGTGTTGAACCGGGCATTTGTTCCGTGTGAGAATAGAAAAATTACTAGAAACTAATTGAAGCTTAAAGAGTGATTAGATATGTATATAATATGGGCCTTGCTCGTTATTTTTAATAAAAAGACAAAATATCTTAATTTTTTACATTTTTCACATTTCTCTCCCTTGCAAAAATACTCTTCTTCTTTTTTTTTTTTGACAAGAGATATTTATTTTTACGCCAATATTAATCAGTTACCATCAATTATAGACCCACTATTTGACTATGGTTCCTCACCTTCAAGCTGCTGGGCTACAGTACTACAACACAACCCACCCACACCATACACGTACAGTGATGATGACCCACCCTGCACTTACAATCAGTAAGTTACCACTGTACGTGTTAGGGCGGGCGGGTAGGTCAGTAAGTTACCACTGTACGTGTAGGGGCGGGTGGGTCAGTAAGTTACCACTGTATGTGTAGGGGCGGGCGGGTGGGTGGGTCAGTAAGTTACCACTGTACGTGTAGGGGCGGGTGGGTGGATCAGTAAGTTACCACTGTATGTGTAGGGGTGGGCGGGTGGGTCAGTAAGTTACCGCTGTACGTGTATGGGCGGGCGGGTGGGTCAATACCACTGTACGTGTATGGGCGGGCGAGTGGGTCAATACCAAAGTAAGGAGTCAACTAGAGGTTACTTGTTCGAGAGGTCCCTCTATGAATATATGAAGTAGAATAAAAGGAAACATACTACATCCATAATACTAATGCATAAGACTTCCAATGCACTACTACATCCAATAATACATGTATGGGTGGGCGGGTGGGTCAATACCACTGTACGTGTACGTGTGGGTCAAAACCACTGTATGTGTACGGGTGGGCGGATGGGTTAACACCACTGTACGTGTGCGTGTGGGTCAAAATCACTGTATGTGTACGGGTGGGCGGATGGGTTAACACCACTGTACGTGTGCGTGTGGGTCAAAACCACTGTATGTGTACGGGTGGGCGGATGGGTTAACACCACTGTACGTGTACGTGTGGGTCAAAATCACTGTATGAGTACAGGTGGGTAATACCACTAATAAGAAAAAAATTAAAAAGCAGTAAAAATATGTTTATAAAATTTGGAAAAGAATTTCAATTTAACCTCATTAACCATTGTTAATGTTCAATATTAACATATTATTAATAACTCTTAACATGTATATGACACACTTATGATACAATTATAAAAAATTTTACTTGATATTCAACTAAATTGTTAGCATCACTGAATGTTAACAGAATCATTCTATTTAAAACTCAAATTAATTTGGTTTGCTCGTTTAAGTTAAGGTTTTATGAGGCATCGAATCACGCACATGCAATACTACAATAATGGTTTGCACAGTGACTTACTTGAGTATTTCTGAAAAACAAGATATAATGATAAACACAAGATAACATGAACCTATTTATGTCAATCAGACATTTATCTTCTCATGCAGACTATAATTAATTACAATAATTACAAGTTTTTTTATCAGAACAATTCTTATTATCGAGATGGACTTGCTGTTAGTTGGAGATCTTATAGTAGCAGAGTTAAGTTATAGAAGTTCAGTTTGTTCTCCTTCTTCCGCTTCTAAATGGAATTAAGACAACCATTGAATTTCAATGTTTTATTGGTTGAGATTTGAGGCAGATGCCTTCGGTATATAGCTGTTTCAAAGTGGTTTCGTTTCATCAGGAACAGATACCATTGTACGGTACTACAGCAAACTGTGTTAAAGAAACAGAAACCTTGAAATTCAATGTGTGTCTTCAGTTCCATTAGAAGCAGGAGAATAAACTCAACTTCTAAAATCTTATTACTTTACATCAATATAAGATGTATTATTAGGCAATTAAGGATTCATAAATGGTCACAAATAAGTAATAAAGGATGGCTAATGCTTTTATTAAAAGTAAAGCAAACTTTTACAATAGCAATACAAATTTAAGGTAAAACTATAAAGTTACTCGTATAACTCAGAGTGCAGGAGATAATGAATCAGCATACAGATATAAACTGTACAATATGGTAAATACAAGATTTAACTAATAACTAAGAATAAAAAAACATTATATTTAACACAACATTTACGAGTTAATTTTTTGTATTACCAAATAAACTAGCTGAATTTGGTATTGCTTGGAGGAATGGAAAAATATGAATAACGCAAAGTATTTCCTTTGATAACTGAAGTGCTGTGGTTTTGTCAGGTTTAACAACGCTGTTTGCAAGTAATTGGCAGCAAGCTCAGGCGTCTTGAGGGTGACTCCTGACATTGTTTATTTGTTTTTTATCATTATAAATTATGTACATTTTAATTTTATATAAATATTCAAAAATAGTAATATTGTTTTGAACATATTGGCTGTTCCATCAGTTTTATTTATTTTTTTTTAATTTAGTAAATGCAATAAAATAAATAGAAAACTAAAGTAGACCTATTTAAATATCTATTTGAGCTTGATACATAAAAAAAACTTAAGTTATTCATTACTATGTTTTCATATTTTTAAACTTAAAAAATAGAATGATACATAATGCTTGGTACATACGTGAAAATATGTAATGCAAGTTAAATTCTTAAAAAGCCCCTTCATTAAAAGAAACTATTTGGCAATCTGAGGGCTGAAAGTAGATGGCATTGTTATTAGCATGAATGGTACTAAATAAGTATAATAACAATAACTTAAGTGTAAATAACTAAAGTGGTATGTTTATTAACATTGGTGCGAAGTCCAAGTAAAATGGCTTCATATATTCACTACAATAGTTAACTAAACATGAACACATTTGGAAATGATTCCTTAACAAGAAAGGCATTATTATAACTACAATACACCAAATGTTGTACATCATTACTAAATGTTTTTGAAGGCATCATTCATTTTGAAGGCAGTTTTAAAAACTTCAATGAACTAAAATGATAATAGTAGCGAGGCGGGTTATTATCATACACGTGGGACTGAAGCTTTAAGTTTTCACAAGTACAAACTCTGTCAGATCCGTACATTTTGTGAGGCAAGTTGAAGGTTATCGCGAATGTGTAGGATTTATTGGATGACAATCTTTTGTATTTGGCAGGTAATGGAACTTTGAATATTTGTCCACTATCAACCTTCTCGTTGAATTTAATTGTTACTTTGGGATCCAAATAACTGCTGCTTGGCTGATGTTCTTCTATTTCTATGGTGCATTCACACTGATAATCTGTTGTTGATGATTCGGCATAATTTGCTTTAAATTCAAGTGGTAAAAGTACTATATCACTTGTAGGTGTGATTTTGAATGATGATTTACTCAAACTTATACTTGAATCATCATATACTTTAATTTTGAACTCATTTTCATCTATCTGTCTTAAATCAGTTTTGTCTGAAAATCCCATTATACGTGGTATTGGTTCACCTTTTCCATGAGAGGTGCATATTTGAACAAGTTCATTATAAGATAAAATATTGGTAGGTACAATTTCTTTGCAAAAGTCTTCATGCGTAAAAGTACGGATTCTAATATGCTTCAGTTGAGAAATATATTTGCGTAAAATTGATCCATCTTCTGAACAACCTGAAAACAAGATAAATTATGCTCATTAGTTTTAAAATACTTTAATATAACTAAAGTAATATAGTTAGGTTCTATTCATTGGCTCTGCGATATATATATATATATATATATATATATATATATATATATATATATATATATATATATATATATATATATATATATGTATGTTATTTACATTATATACAATGTAAATAGATAAATTTAACAAAGTTAACCTGGAGTATGCAAATGTACTTTTATGAAAAGAAATTATGTTCTAAAAGTAATTGCAGATTTATTCCTAAAAGAAATCACAAATTCCATTCACTTTCATCGACAAGTGGTACTGTATTTGGGTATACTCATATTACCAATACACTGGATTGAGGGCTGAGGATTAAGAAAACTGGTATCACTTATCTTGTAAGCTACATCTCTAAATTCACTTAATGGATGATCGTGGTGTCTGGCATGTGATTATCTTAAAGTGGGGAAAATATTTAATGACCACAGAATATTTATTTTAAAATTTGATTTATTAATTGGTGCAGTAAGAAAAGATCTTGATGCCAAACAGTGAACAAGTGTTTTTCCACTTATTTTTTTTGCATTTGTCAAGGTTTTTCTCTAAAACTATGTAACTTACAGTTATGATACCTGTTTCATGCAATTTGTCAGGTCAAAAACTATAGGAAATTTAGAATTTGGATAAAAGGTGGTTCAAAATACTTATTGTTAAATGCCCATAACATAGTCAATGGAAACTCAGAAGCTATAAAACATAACGTATTACTGCGGACAGCTTTGAAGGGTTTTAAATATGAATTTGAATTGAATTGAAAATAAAAGGCAAGGGAGATTAACTTTATTACTAATTAAAATTAAGGTTAATCTTTATATTATGAAGTGGCAACTGAGTCCTGGACAATCTGACTTCTGTCCCCACTGAAGACTGATCATGAACGGACAGGACTGACAAAGCCAGAATGCAATACCTCAGCCTGAATACTCACTTAGCGCCTTGCTTTGAGCACACAGTACAGTCATTGACTTTAAAGCCATCCCCCTTTATATCATTCTATAATTCCATCCAACAGCCAGGCCAACTAATTCATTGTTATTGGAATTGATATCTTCCTGAAAGTAAATATTTATTAATTTAATCAATTCCCATTGCCACTTTGACCTTATTGGTCAACCAGCTGTCATATCTAACCTTACTGTCTGTCTCACCCACCCAACCCATACACATACAGACGTACTTATCCACCCATCCGCATATTCATATACAGTTTAGCGCCACATCATTCATATATTGTTACATTTGATTCATGCATTGTTATATTTTAAGTTGTTGAATAAATTGCATGGCTTGCAAAATATCTCAAAACATGCGACAATCAGAAAACTACTTATCCGAATAGCTTCCCAGTTAAATTCAAATAAGTTCTTGTCAAAAACCCGCTCGATGTCTACTACAGATTTGTTTGACAGGAAAAAATTCCTGATGTCAGTCAGCCCTTTGACTGTAAGTTGGCAATGACCCACCCTCCCACCCATACACGTACAGTGGTAATCACTGTGGAGCAAGGGAAATATGTAAGCAACACTTTAAAAGAACTCAAATCCTGCCACTTTGTTCATTATTATACTCCATTGTCTCTTATTTGTCAGATCACACTCCTATAGATTTTTAAAAAATCACTATCACAATTATTCAACCAGAAATTCTAACATATTGCAATATCCCATCCACAGAACAAAATATATTTTGAGATCTCCGTTGTAAGTTTGCTTAAAATTTTATAATATTTGCCTGAGGACCACGTGAAAAACGAGCTATTTCAAAACGCTTGCTGATGACTTTCTTCTTCAAAACTGCCTGAGTATCTTTGTCAACGTAGTCTTAAAGGATAGTATTAAAAGAGTGTGGGACAAATTATCTTAAGCTGGCAACTAAATCTCAGTTTAAACTTTTAAGTTTTTGTTTTGTTGTCGTTTGTATGTAGTTTTGGCATTTTACACGATAAATTTGTATTTCTTAGTTATAGGGCACGTAACTTTTTGTATTTTTTTTTTTTTAGTGATTTGACAAGTCTACTGGACAGGCAAACACTGGATGTACGAGCGTTCAAGAAGTTGTAAATGGAAATAAACTAAAAAAGGGAATTTTCTCCTAATACAGTGAATACAGTGGTATTTTTGTTCCTACATATGAGAACCACAAAAATAAGATCAACTAAAGAGAAAACTGCTTTCTTAACCCTAGAAAGCTAAACTATTCAAAAATGTCATTAAAGCTAAACTATTGTAAAATTTACGACGGGTTTAAAAATAATTAAATTACAACACTTGCAGGTACAAAACTGAACTTTAAAGAATACAAATAGTGAAAACCTAATACTAAAATCATGTTTGAGAGATATTTAGAAGTCCTCAGCGCAAATCACACAGCACTTCCCACGGTGCTCAGCACAGATCGCCTTGTTGCACCGGCAGCAGTAGACAGTTGTCATTCTTCTCTTTGCTGCCGGGCAAATCCCACAAATGGTCCTAGGGAGGTTTTCAGGAAGGTATTGGGGTCTGCCCGGCACCGGAACCTTCAAGATATCAGCAATAGTTTGCCGGAGTTTGCAAGTCAAAGTTGGGTACTCTAACCGCTGTTGAAGCCATGGTTCGCACAGGCTCTTATGTATTTGCATGGCGAATTCCCTTCTTGGCATCGGTTTCTGGTCCATTTTCAAAACATTAGTGACATAAATGACGTATGCATTGACAAGAACAATATTTATCATGCCATAGAACACACACAAAGGCCATCTTTTAGTCTTGCGGCTGCACGACATTAGGTGGCACATTTGGTCTAGGGTATCCACAGCCCCTTTTGTCGCATTGTAGGTTTAGATTATTTGAGGTTTCTTGGACATTTGATCAATGATAGGCTTTTCGTGGCTAGTAGACAGGAGCAAAACCACTTTTGAATTTTTAACCTTATATGACACCATAGTTTTTGGTCCGTCAAAACAAAACATGCTTGTTCCAATGGCCCTGCCCTTAGATTCTTTCATTTCTGGAGGGATTTCACGTTTTTTTTTTTTTAGTGTGCCTACAATCGTAAGTTTGTAAGGTTCTTCCAAGAGTGAGGTTGCAAATGGTACAGAAGTTAACCAATTATCGACAGTTATGTTGCAATTGGATCCATGGCAAGTTGTTGTCAGCTTTTTTACAAAAAAGTCTGCTTGAGGTAAACCTTCCGTGTTCAAAGTTTTGGCTGTGTAAGGAATAGCATCAATCATATATTTTGAAGCATTGTCATACATAAGAACAATCTTTAGCCCATATTTATAGGGTTTGTTCGGAATGTACCCGAAAATTACATCGCCCTCGGAATACAAGCAACTGCTCATCTATTGTAAGAAAAGAGCCAGGTTTCTATGAACTTCGGCACGCAACGATAAACAAGTCCCAAACTTCCCTTATAGGAGCAAAGTTGTCATCTTGTTTTCGGTCATCTCGAGTGTTACTGTCATCAAACCGTAAGCACTCCAACAAACAATCAAAGCGATCGCAGTTCATGGTTGTGTGGTACCTACCACCACTGATCTCTGGGTTGAACAGTTCATTTGATGGCAAGTGGTTGTCCTTTTGGGCGGCAGAAAGAATTAATAGCCCTAAGAGAGCATCAAATTCAGTGTTACTCATTTCACTAACAGTTTTAGTTTGGGCTTTATAGTTAGCGCTCTTTTCTTGCATTTTTACGTTTGTGTAGTGAACAATTGAATTTTTTATTTCATCAGTAAAAAACAATTTGAAAATTTCTACTGGTATTAGTTTGTTTTTTGAAACATCAGTGCAGCCAGGTGCTATATGAATGACATTTCTAGCTGCAGAGGCTCTATTTCCAGCAGTTGTTGGCTTGTTTGTCCAACGATGCCCATTTTTCCCTCGGAGACTAATTTTACCACAAACCACTAAGTGTGGATCAGTAAGCAGTGGGGGTTCTTCCCTGGGCATGTCATTTTGCTGGATAGGGTCAGTACGTACTGGTAGGGTTGCAGCAATATCTGATGCATCAGGCTGCGGGGTAGATGTACCACTAGTAGACGGTTGTGTGTCTGCATGCAATTGAACAACAGAGTGCTTACCGGTATTCTTCTTCTTCTTCTTCCTAACTGGTGGGAGCAGTTCTTCTTCATTCACACCAGACAAATCTAGGTCGTCATCATCATCAGGGCCGTAATCCGGGTCGGCATCGGTGTCATCACTGTTTATGCCACAATATTCCAGATGATCCACTTCATCATCCGAACCAGAACCGTTTTCACATTCACTTTCATTGTCTAATAAGTATTTATCTATTTCACTTTCAGTACACTTCCAACTCATTTTTTGATCTTATTTACAACTAATACTATTCAAAAGAACAACAAATTACAATTTATAAACTAATAATACACAAATGTAAAATAATGAAGTGACTGAAAAAGCCACACGTTGAAACTAAACTGTCGTAAAATTTACGAGCGGCAAGCCATGGAGCGAAAATGGCAAACAGTAGCGAAGCGATCCGAATTCCAACTGACAGTGGTGGGGGAGGGAGAAATGCAACTAGACGGACATGTCCATTGTCCAAGATCAAGGGGAAGAAACTAGGCAAACAAAAAACGCCCTTGTAATATTTACGACTGTTTAGCTTTCTAGGGTTAAGCCTGTTTCATAAGTTTTCTTATGAAGAATTTGCTTTTCTTGACAGCTAAATTAGACTGCTTTTCTTGACAGTCTAATTTAGTAAATAATATAACTCCATTAGACTACCATTAAAACTTTAAAGGCCAAAGGAGCGGAGATCTACAATCGGATATGAATAACACCATCTCAGTAGTATACCCAGTACTATAAAACCATCTCAGTAGTAAACAACTTCCCAAGTTTCATGACAATTGGATGATTGGTGTAGTAATGCCTAAAGGACCATATAGAATAAAAACAAGCATCAGACAAAGCCAGAATGTCCATTAGTACTGCTGCCTGACCCCTGATTCAGACAACAGATGACTTGCAAATGATTCTGTTCCCATGAGATGGAACATGAAAACATGCTAGTTCTGTTTGAGAACAGAAAAATTACTAAAAACAGATTGAAACTAATGAAAATAGATGTTTGGATAGCTCAATCTAATTTCATTAAATAAATCCACTTGAAATGATATTATTTTCTTACAACAAAATGAGACATTTAGTTATTTAAATGGAATGAAACTAGTTAAGTTAAGGAACACATAACTTTTGAAGTAATTGACATCTCACATCTGTCCTCTGCCAGGCTTATGGAAGCTGCTTGTATTTATGTAAAAAGTCTTAATGTTGTATTTATTTCTATGTATAGAGCTCCAGGTACCGATAGCAATACATTCCTTAGTCATTTGGAATGCCTTTTGAATTTTGTTAGTAATAGGAAACCTAAGTTTTATTGTTCTTGGTGCTGATTTCAATATTGATTTCTTGGACGATAAAAGTACAGAAACAAGAGCACTTATTAATTTATTAAAAGCTTGTAACTTATACCATGTAAATAGTACTCCTACAAGACAAAATCGAGTACTTGACAACATTGTTACAAATATAGACAGAAATTGTTTTGACAGCAGTCTGTGGAATTATCAGATCTCAGATCATAAAATAATTAGCTTTAAGTTTTGTGTAACTTCACTGACTTCTCAGATAAAACATATTTCTTTTAGGAAAGCTAAAGATAGTGATTTAAATTTGTTTGTTCAACACTTGTTACAGTTTGACTGGCATGCTCTTTACCAAATTAATGATGCTAATGTTGCTTTCAAATTCTTTATAAATAGTCTTAAAATTTTATTTGATTTTTTCTGTCCAAGAGTTCAAAAATCTATTAAGGTCCAAACTCATGAGAAAACTGTTAACTCAAAATGGTTCGATGATTCCTGTCATAAAATGAGAAATATTGTTAATACATTAAGGGATGTATTAAAAATAATTACCTACAGGGATAATGCTGCTCTAAGAAATTGTTATTACACACAAAGGAGAATGTACAGGGAAAAAATTACAAGCTAAGATAAAATCTAATGACGAATTTATTAATAAAGCTAGTAATAAGTGCTTAGCGGCCTGGAAAGTGATCAAATCAGAAACAGGTAGCCATTTTAAAAAAGAAAATGAATTGCCATTGATAACACCAGAACAATTCAATAATCATTACATTAGTATTGGTAAAGATGTACTTTTGAAATATCAATCAATGAGTGGCACTAGTAAAGGTTATGACAAGTTCCTTACCAATGCTAAAGGTTCACCTGTAAATTTTCACTGGAAAGAGGTACATGACCAAGTGCTGGCTGTTTTTAAAGCTTTAAAGCCATCTAACTGTGAGGATATTTTTGGGTTTTCTAATAAAGTATTAAAACTAATTGTACCTTTCATAATCAAACCTTTAACTTATGTAATTAACCTTAGTTTATCATTCTCACATTTTCCAGTTTGTTTGAAAACAACAAAGAGTATACCATTGTTTAAGAAGGGTGATAGAGCTTGTATGGATAATTATAGAACAATAACAATTGTATCAGTGTTTTCTAAGATATTAGAGAATTGTGTTACGGAGCAGCTTTTGGAATTTATAGATTCAAATAACACCTTTTCAAGTAGCCAGTATGGGTTTCGGCCAGGTTTCTCTACTATTGGGGCATTGGATAGGGTTGTCTCTCAAATTCTTTTGGGGTTTGAGGCTCAAGAGTGTTTGGGCATGACTCTGTTGGACCTCAGCAAGGCCTTTGACAGTATTTAACACGAAATTTTGCTAAATAAATTAGAATATTATGGGATCCGCAATGAGCAATTAAATTTCTTCAAAACATACTTGTGCGGTATATTACATATGTTTTGTGTTGGTGATCAATATTCATCTCGCCAAGAGGTTCTTGCTGGGGTCTTCCAGGGTTCCGTCCTTGGTCCTCTTTTGTTTATCTTGTATGTAAATGATTTGCCAATAAATCTGGACTGTACAACCATTTTATATGCTGACGATACCTCTTTAATTGTAAAAGACAACTGTTTGGCTAATGTCCTAACCCACACTAATAGGGTAGTTAATACTGCTAATGAATGGTTTGAATCAAATCTTTTAAAGATCAATGAAAGTAAGACTGAACATTTACTATTTACATTTTTAAATAGAGGACGATACTTCCAGGGCAGTCAAACTTTTGAGTGTGTATTTAGATCAAAAACTTGTATGGAATGAGCACACTAATAATTTGGTATCCAAACTATCCAGAGTGTGCTTTTTACTGAGGAAATTAAAGAGTTGTGTTAGTAATGACTTAGTGAATATTGCCTATTTTAGTTTTTTCCATTCTCATTTATTATATGCCAATATGTTATGGGGTAACAGTGTGGATGCTGATGAAATATTTAGATGGCAGAAAAGAGCACTAAGAATTATGTTTGGATTAGGTTACAGGGAAAGTTGCAAAGAGTATTTTAAAAGCTATAATATAATGACTGTTCCTTGCATTTATATTTTTCAAAATTTAATGTTTGTTAGAGAAAATATTGTAAATTTTATTGACTTTACAAATGTACACAATTATCATACCAGGCATGCCAAAGATTTAGTTTTACCAGTCATAAGATTGGGTAAGTATGCTAAGAGTCATAAGTATTTGCAAATAAAACTCTTTAACAAATTGCCAGCAGTATTGAGATTGTTATGCATTAAGGAATTTAAAGCTAAAGTTTTGAAATGGCTGCTAACACAAGCATTCTATTCTGTAGAGGAATTCTTAAACTCATAGACAAAAACAAAATATCTCAATATATTTCTCTGTTATTTAGATTTAAGTTTTCTGTGTATAGACAAAAACAAAATATCTCAATATATTTCTCTGTTATTTAGATTTAAGTTTTCTGTGTATAAGAGAGATTTAGTTTTTTAGTAGATTTAAGTTTTCTGTGTGTTCTGTGTATTAATTTATTTACTATTTATTTATAAATAGATGGCCAGATGTGTAAGGTATTGAAACATAACTTTCAAATGTCCAACCTTGCCAAGTAATTAAAGTGGCTGAATCTTTAAGTAACTCCAAGAGTGAGGACTATTACACTCTTGCCAATTATGTAATTAGACTACATTCATCCACACTCATCCTACACTCATATAATCATTCATATTCGCCTTAAAATACCAACAACGTTGTGTCGGCGTCTCATATGTAAGAATAAGAGTAAGAAACTAAAAACATAAATAAACAATCATAATTAGACAAGTTGTGCGGGGGACATACCATTTCTGGGAGTATGTGTAAATGAAGTCAGAGTAATACAATTGAAAGTTTTGAGACCCAGTGTCCTAATAACTGTGCCTGAGGGATGTCTTTAAACAACGATGCCATCTTTCAATCGTACCATTAGAGGCAGGATGGTACGCAGTAGTTTTGATATGTTGAATCCCAAGCATTGATGTCAAATTAGAAAAGAGATCAAAATCAAATTGTCTCCCCGGTCAGTAGTAATGAATCGAGGTATACCAAAACGAGATCAATAACTGTAGGACAGCAGAAATGACTTCTTCAGCAGTAACGTTTGAGATAGGGATGGCTTCAGTCCACCTGGAAAATCGATGATTAATTGTTAGTAGATATCGATATCCTTGTGACGATGGTAGAGGTCCCACGATAAGTGCCCACAGAAGTGGAAGTGTGACACCATATTTTGCAGTGTTGGCAAGGGATGCAAGTTTTTACCCATAAAGCAACATCACGTTTCAGTGAAGGCCAACAGAATCTGTCTTGTAGCAATTCTACTAAACTAGACACACAAGGCTGAGAAAGATTATAAAGTGAATGAAAAAGAGGACTACGGAAACATTCAGGGATGAAAGGACAAAGTTTTCCAGTTGATGAATCACATTTAAGTTCCATACTGATCAGTTCCACTGAAAAACCCCTTCATTAAAAGAAACTATTAGGCAATCTGAGGGCTGAAAGTAGATGGCATTGTTATTAGTGTGTATGGTACTTATTTGCTAAAGTGATATAGTTGTTAACATTGGTTTGAAGTCCAAGTAAAATGGTTTCATATATTCAATACAATAGTTAATTAAACATGAACACATTTGGAAATGATTCCTTAACAAGAAAGGCATTATTATAACTAGAATACACCAAATGTTGTACATCAATTACTAAATGTTTTTGAAGGCATCATTCATTTTGAAGGCAGTTTTAAAAACTTCAATGAACTAAAATGATAATAGTAGCGAGACTGTATATACGGTAAATACATGTGGGACTGAAGCTTTAAGTTTTCACAAGTACAAATTTGGTCAGATTTGTACATTTTGTGAGGCAAGTTTAAGGCTATCGTGATTATGTAAGAAATATTGGATGACAATCTTCTGTATTTTACAGGCAACGGAACTTTGAATATATGTCCACAACCAACCTTCTCATTGAAGTTAACTGTTTCTTCGGAATTCAAATAACTGCTGCTTGGCTTTACTACTAGGTGCATCACACTGGTAATCTTTTGTTGATGATTAAACATGATTTGCCTGAAATTCAAGTGGTAAAAGTACTTTATCACTTGTAGGTTTGATTGTGAAGGGTAATTTTCTCATATTTGATGTACTTGTGCTGTGTACAATAATACTGAAATCATTTTTATGATTCTGTCTTAATCAGTTTTGTCAGAAAATCCCGTTATACGAGGGTTGTCTCAAAAGTAAGTTACACTATTTTATTAAAAGTATAAAAAACATCAGAAAATATTTTAAATGATATATTTTGAAAAGTACAAGTTAACCTTATTTTTCTACATAATTTCCATGATTTTCTAAACATTTTTGGTAACGTGGTAACAGTTTTTTCAGTCCCTCATCATACCATTCTGCCACCATATTGCTTAGCCAACTCTCAACCTCTTCTTTCAGCTCATCGTCATTTGCGAAGCGCCGACCTCCAAGATGTTGTTTGAGGTGTGGGAAAAGATGAAAGTCACTTGGTGCAAGGTCGGGGGAGTAAGGTGGATGTCCAAAAACATCCCATCGAAAATCTTGTGAGCAGGTCTTGGGTCTGACGAGCAGCATGTGGGGCGAGCGTTGTCATGGAACAAAAAAACTTTTTTCGTCAACTTTCCTCTTCTTTTGTTCTGGATTGTTGCTCTTCTCAGTTGTTCCAGAAGTTCACAATACCGTGCTGCTGTTATTGTAGTCCCACGAGGAAGGTAGTCGATCAATAACACACCTTTGTTGTCCCAAAAAACCGTCGCCATGATTTTTCCAGCAGATTCCACAACTTTCGCTTTTTTTGGTGTTGGTTCGTCCTTTCCTTTCCATACCATACTCTGTCTTTTCGATTCAGGCGTCCAATGATGGATCCAGGTCTCATCCCCAGTCACTATTCGATCGAATAAATTGTCTCCTTCATCATCGAAAAATTGTTGAAATTGCAAAGCAGCATCAACTCTCTGCTCTTTGTGCTGTTCTGTGAGAAGGCGTGGAACCCACTTTGCACACACTTTTGACAGATGAAGATCATCAGAAATAATCCTGTGGAGTGATGCACGGCTTATTTCCACATTAGAAGGCAGTTGACAAAGGATTTCGTCAAGAGTCAGGCGCCGATCGGTGTCAATGACCTTTCTGACATCTTCAACAACAGTTGCCGCGCGAGAAGTGGAGGGGCGGCCGCTTCGTTGTTCATCATGCAGTGTTGTCCGTCCTTCAATGAATGATTGACGCCAACGAGATACCATTGGCCTTGACATCACACCTTCACCATAAACACTACACAACTCATGATGAATTTCAGTAGCAGTTTTATTTTTTGCTGTTAAAAAACGAATAATAGCGCGAATTTCACAATCGGCGGTAGGAACAAGTGGTGTCTCCATATTGCCTGTAGTCTGACTGGTCCGAGTCGATCGACGCACGCGCATAGGAATTTTACAGTGCTGCCACTACGCCCAGACGCAAATACTCCGCGACTCCCAGACTTCTGGCGCCAACAGAACGGCTTTAAAAAAATAGTGTAACTTACTTTTGAGACGACCCTCGTACATGGTAGTGGTTCACTTTTACCATAAGTCACAACTCTAACAACTTCTTCATTAGATAAAATTTAAGAGGAAAAATTTCTTTACAAATGTCTTCATGCTTCATGGATTCTAATATGCTTCAGTTGCGAAATATATTTACGTAAAATTGATCCAACTTCAGAAGAAGCTGAAAATAAGTTACATTTTACTCATTAGCGCGCACAGCATATTAAAGTGAAGATTGTCCTTGCGCTAGTTGTTTTCAGGTCGCTTGTCGAAATGAGTGCTGCAATAAAAACTCCCGCAAAGTGTGAAGTGCGTTCTGTCATTCGATTATTCGTTGCTTAACAGTATTCGGCAGCAACAATTCATAGAGAACTTTGTGCTGCGTATGGGTGAAATGTAATGAGTGGAGTTGTTCAGAAGTAGGTTCGCGCGTTTAAAATTGGCAGAACAAATGCAAACAGGCCGTCTGTGGTCACTGATGATCTGGTTGAGAAAATCAACGCAAAAACTCAAGACAACAAACGATTCATTATCTCAGAACTTTCGGAAGAATTTCCACAAATTTCAAGGACTGTTTTGTATGAGGTAGTGACAGACAGGTTAGGTTACCGAAAATATTTGCTCGGTGGGGACCAAAAATGCTTTCAAAAAACCACAAAACTCGAATGACAGAACTTCCCACTTCATGTTTTGTGGGAATTTTTATTGCAGCACTCATTTCGACAAGCAACTGAAAACAAACTAGCACTAGGACAACCTTCACTCATAAGAGTATATAAGTATATAGTGGTATTTAGTTTTTTTCGTAAAAGTACACTAGCTATGAGTTCACCGGGTGGAGATTGGAAGCTATACTAAATGACCTCCAGGTTTTTTATGTTTGAGACCACATACAGTGGTATCCACTCACCTGCCCACCCCTACACGTACAATGGTATTAAACAACCTACCCACCCTTACACGTACAGTGGTATTGACCCACCCACCCACCCTTACACGTACAGTGGTATTGACCCACCCGCTCACTCTTACACGTACAGTGGTATTGACCCACCCGCCCACCCATACACGGTCTGTGGTATTGACCCCACCCGCCCACCCATACACGAACTGTGGTATTGACCCACCCGCCCACCCATACACGTACTGTGGTATTGAATTTTGTGGTATTCAATGTCACTGTACGTGTATGGGTGGGTCAATATCACTGTACGTGTATGTGTGGGTGGGTGGGTCAATGTCACTGTACGTATATGGGTGGGTCAATATCACTGTACGTGTACGAACACGGTAATTAATGTTAGTAATGTTAGTAAACGGTGGGTCAATACCACTGTACGTGTATGGGTGGGCGGGTGGGACAATATCACTGTACGTATATGGGTGGGCGGGTGGGTCAGTGTCAGTGTGTGTGTGTGTGTGTGTGTGTGTGTGTGTGTGTGTGTGCGCGTGTGCGTGTGTGTGTGTGTGTGTGTTTATTATTTTAATTTAAAATTCATATAGTACCTAATATATTAACTAATGTGCTGTTTATTTCAGTAAATCATATACATATAAATCATATACATATCATATACATATAAATGGCTAGACGCCCACTGACCTGCCGTGCGCACCAGCGGAAGATAGCGGACCTACCCCCTCTACTTCTCACACAGTGAGCAAACGGAGGTTACTACAGTGAGACAATTTAAATTATTCATTTTTATGTGTAATATGTAGGTTCTATTCGTTTAACAAAGTTAACCCTTGAGTATGAAGATATACTTTTATTGAAAGTCCCATACAAACATATACAATCCTAAAGGAGACACAAAGTCAAAAAGTCAATTTACTTTCATCAACAAATGGTACTGTATTTGGGTATATAATGAATGAACTGAAATGAAGCAATAGAAAATTATGTTACTTATTATTTTTGTCTCTTTTTGTTTTCAAGGAGTGGGCAATCTCCTTTTTAACCCTTGTCAACCTATTCCCCATAGACTACTGATCTGTGTAGGAACTTATCAGACAAAGTAAGGGGGAGAACCAGTGCAGTACAAGGTGAATATTACTGAAAAAGTAACAATCAAGATCAGGATTAGAACCTGCGTTACCTCTTGACTCTATGTCAACACTAACATCTATCTACCTGTCATATTGGATATGCATATAGTTGACAAAGTGCCTTGACTCTATGTAAACACTCTTATCTATCTGGCTGATTTATTAGATCTGTATATCTAGTTGGCAAAGTGCCTTGACTTTATGTCTACACTCTCATCTACCTGGCTGACTTACTGGAACTGCATATCTAGTTGGCACAGTGCCTTGACTCTATGTCTACACTCCCATCTATCTGGCTGACTTATTGGATCTGCATAACTAGTTGACACAGTGCCTTGACTCTATGTCAACAATCTTATCTATCTGGCTTTCTTATTGGATCTGTATATCTAGTTAGCAAAATGCCTTGACTCTATGTCAACACTCTCATCTATCTAGTGTAGCCTTAACTTAGCTACTATTTATTTTTGATATGTTGAACAACTTAAATGAGAGATTAAAATAAAAATTCTTCAATGATAAAAGATATTCTTATTTTTTCTTCTTATAACTTCAACAAAATAAAATTGGATTTCTTCTACAAATAATAATAAAAACGAAAATAAAATATTATTCTTTATTAAATTAAAGGAACACAAATAAATTAAAATAAATTAAATATCTTCAGACCAGAACCTTTTTTTTATTAATTAATTCTTAATTTCTTAAAATTGCTTAAAATTCAAAAATGGCAAAAATTGAAAAATATCTCAAAAAATTCAAAAAATTTGAGAAAATTGAAAATTTAAAATTGCCTCCGGGAGATCTGAAAAAAAAAATAAATAGTAGCTAAGTTAAGGCTACATTAACAATTGTTACACTAGCTGTCATATTGGATATGTATATAGACTGGGTGTTCGAGTTGTGAATTTTGAGTTCAAGTCGAGTTGAGTACAGTTGGCATTTTTTCGAGTATTTTCGAGGGAGTATTTACAGAAGGATTTCCTGTTCACCCAAGATAACTGTAAAAGGCAGACACTATCCTAAGCCAATGTTAAATTTTGTCAGATTCGTAAATATATACTTGTAAACTGAACACAATAATTTTGATTTGTTGTTTGTGACTGTAACATTGGATAAATAAAACTTTTTACTTCCTACATTTTTATGTGGCATTGTTTTGTTTAACCTTTTTCCTTTTTTCATAACTAATATTATGTAAGAAACTAAGAAAGTATATTATTAATTGAAACAACGTGGATTATATAGATTTAATCTGTTCACTCATATCACAGATCAGACTTTCTATGCAAGCCAATTGTACTGTATCACAGCCGGCGATATGTTTATCTGGTGGTTCAGATCAAAGTGTACTGCGAAAACGTAGCGAAGCTTGTTGGTAAAAGCTGCAGCCAAACAAACTGATGCTAAAATTCAGGCGTCATCGCCAAATGCAGTCATTTGCTTTCAGAATTGCCTCCTCTCAACAAAAATTTGATTGTGTACACGCCAAGAAGAGTGAATCTGTATTCTGTGGGTATTTAATTCAGTAATAACAAGGTTACAACAAACCGGAAATAAGCTCAGAATCATATAGTCAACTTTGAAAATGTGGATGAAAAAGACTGTAGTTCAATGGATTGATAATAATAACTAAGCAGGTTTACTAAAAATAAATTTTAAAGTTGCCTAGGATGAATTAGTTTTTTAATTATGATCAGTAATGAAATATGTGCAACTTGAAACTACTTCGATACATGAGGCTACACTGAACAACAGATAAATAATTATTTCATAACTTGAAATTCATGAAAACCTGGTGTAATCAAATTAAAACCATAGACGTAGTTGCCTAATAAAATAAGTCTAGCCGATTTTGGCGACGAGATGCAGTCTGAATATCAGCTATGCCAACTAGTGATAAGAGAAGATTTTGGGCAGCTAAATTATAAACTTATGGATAAAAAACGGGATGTTTGATAAGGCTCTGCTTGAATAAAAACTATTTTCCGAATCTTTAAATTTGTTGTAATTTGTTTAGAAAAGATCTTCCAACATGTTTCTCCCTCACTTAGGTTGATTCGTGATTGTTTTACAGTTTACATCGACGTCAATGTGAACTGGGAACCGTTCATTGAGTTTACGAATCTAAATTATTGTACTTTATCACCTTTTATACTCCTACCGTTCAACAATTTGACAGGGAAAAATATTGTATGCGCAAATATTACACACAGTTTTGGCGATCTAAGGTGTTTTCGGAATAATAATTAATAGACGTTCGCCACGGATATCTATATCTATTTTTTTTTTTTTTGACGGAAAATAAATCAATATGTTGTGTTACACGCTGCTAGAACGCCATGAAAAGTAAAAAGTTTACATGGTGAATCCTAAACTTTTCTTTAGTGATAGTGATTCTAATAGGATAGACTTTGTCTTTTTCATAACCAAATATATTTACAGAAATACAAGGGTTTAATTTTTCAAATTTATCAATATCAGTTAATTTTACAGGATTTTTAACTATACCAGACATATTTAATTTATTTTCAAGTTTTGTGTAATAACCAACTCTCCTATTTTGGTCGGGGTATAACTGAGCAAGTACAGAGTAGAAAAAGCATTCATTATCATCATTTTTTTATATTTACAATTACTTATCTTGAGTTAACAATTTTTTAGGAGTCGATATGTAAGAAGAAGCGTATAAAGGTTGATATTTAACAATGCAAAGATCTAAACGGGAGACATTTTCAAGTACCCACCCACTACCTTGACTTATCCATTTACCCACACTTTCTAAAATTTTTTCAAGTGCTTCTGAATATTGAGTACCGATAGAATGGGAAGGTAGCAGAGGTCTAGTTTTGTACCGGGTCGTTTGACCGGTACATGTTGTTGCTGTTCTTCGTGGTTTGTCAGGCTGCCTGAGACCGCTTGTGCGCTGCGTTTTGTTTACTTTAGTGGCCGTTGGCTCAGACTCTGTCGTTCCTTGTTTCCAGCTTCGGCCTATCGGGTTGGCCTGTCGTTTTACTTGTTCTCGGCGGCCTCTCTTCACGACATGTTGGGCTAGAGATTCTTAAACTCCAGGGTCCTTGAGTGGGACATTTTACCTTCAGCCTTCCGTCCAGGGAAAGTTCTGCCATTCTCTGCTGCTAGCCTGGCCTGGGGACCATGTGATTGAGCCAAGTTTTGCCCCGCGCTGCCCCCTCTACATCTTTGGGTGGGGTTCTTCAGTCCTCAGGTCAGTGCGTTCCTTGTTCCCGGCGGCTGAGCTGGGGGTGGTTACCTATTAAAAAAAAAAAAAAAAGAAAAATATATAAAAAAGGAAAGATTCTCCACTAGGCCACGCCCGACAAAGGAAATAATAAAAAAAGAGAGTGAACAGTGTAAATCATAAAACAGCCATGGGACATATATATATTTTAAAATTTAAAAAAAAGCTTTCTGAAATAGAAAACTTATGTTAATTAATATTTATTGTTATTTATCTTAGATCAGTTTATTTTGTTGTTATATTTTTTTATATTTTATATTTGTTAGGCCCCTACTGTTAGATGATGGTATTATTTATTTTTATGTTAAGGCCTAGTGATTTAGTTAGTGTTATTTCTTTATTTATTTCGTGGATTGTATTGTTGATGTCAGTTTGCAATGAAACGGTACCGTGTTATAATTTCTTTTATATTGTTTAATTTTTAAATATTCACCAAAAGGGGATTATTTTTATTTAGTCTTTAACTTTTAATTCGGAGCTGCCCAGGGATTCCGGCTTACTCCTTGGCCTCGGTGGAATCATGGGATGTGGGCTAAATTGCCGGTTAATTGGTGTTGTGAGATTTTTTGTCTAAATTTTTCATTATTAGTTTGTTCATAAATTTTCTTGTGTCTCTAGTTTTCTGCAGATAGGCACATATCACGATGTAGTGACATCGACTCAACATCAAACAGACAACCCCATAATTGACACTGGCAGTGGTAAAGTGTCTTCTCAACTCATTGGTAGTTGTGTGTTGAGTGCTGTTCCTTTTTCCATGGTCAGTTGTGTGTCAAGTGCTGTTCCTACTTCCACTGCAGCTAACTCTTTTGTCCACACACATTCACAGTCCATACATGTTTCTACTGATACACCACACACATCTCATGAGACCACAGCAAATAACAACTTATCTCTGTCACATCCCACTTTAAAACAGTATATTTAGTAGGCCTAGTAAATCACTAACTTGTACAAATCAGTCAGTCAATGTAGACCAATCTTTTTCTTTTTCTAGTTTTAACATAATATTTTTAAATATTCAAGGGCTAAAGAAAAAAGTTCATGCTTTGGAATGTTTCTTAATTGATTCTAATATTTCAGTTATTTGTTTAACTGAACACTGGATGTTAACAAATGAAATTAATTTATCCTTTCCTTGCGAGTTCCATTGTGCTGATGCTTACTGTAGAACAAATCACATTAGAGGCGGTTCCTCTATATTTGTTCATAATAATTTAATTTCAAGGAAGTGTGATGTGAGCCAATTTTGTGAGGAACTAAATTTTGAAGCATCGGCAGCATTTCTGGATAGCACTAAAACCATTGTAGTTTCTGTCTATCACTCTCCTAATGGTGATCCTTATCAATTCCTTAGAATTCTAGAATTGTTTT